>CM008233.1:4663077-4700951 GCA_002278615.1 Pogonus chalceus | reverse complement strand
TTTAAATATATCTTAATGCAAATTAAATTGAACAATACAATGAAATGCATTTTATTTTGCGAAAATAATACAAAATAAATAAATCATTATTTGTGTCAAATGTAAATATTATTCATGTATTTTTAAAATATCTGTTACTTTTGTTTATTCATTTTTTAAACTTTGACATGTTAATAAATATTTATTTTCTTTTCATAATACTATTCATTTCTAGGTGAACTTTTTAATAAGCCAGTTCGTTGCATTGGGACTTGCATCTCTGTTTCGTACAGTTTTGCATCCGACAAAAACTAGTGCAGCCTCCCGCCATGGATTTGGTCTTATTTTGGGACTCATCATCGGGTACTTCTGCTTCGGAATGTATGTCCACACAATTATTTATATCAAAATTCTTGAAAAGATCTTTGTACTTTTAAATATCAGTCTTAATTTATTCTATTGAAACCTAAAACCTGAAATACAGAATATTTTTACGCGTGCGACTGTTTTTAATTCCGAATAATTTTATGAGCATCATAAATTATTCGAGTATTAATTTATGAATTTTTTCGCTTACCTTGAGAAATTTGAAACTTTAATTTTCTGGAAAAAAAAAGGAAATATAAATTTTATCTCTTGCAGTTTCATACATAAACAAATCCAAAAATAAAATTTAATATTAATATTTTTATTAATCATTGTTTGCTATAAACTTATATACATAAAAGATTATTTGTTTATGCTGAAACTAATATAAAAGTTTATTTTGCTATTTTGCGCATTTACACTCTTCCATAACTTCGTTTTAATTAAAAGATAAACATCCGTTAGAATTTTGTCACACGTTATGTGGCTTATAGATAATACAAAATGTGTAATTCAACTTCCGGTCGTATTAAATTGTTAATAATGATTTTAAATTACTCAGAAAGGTATTAAAAACATTTTAATTTTATGAATTATTTTCATAAAATATATATTTCATTGATAAACGAACTTATTTACATAGTAAACTAAAATGAATTCTTTAGTATTTATCAAAATTAGTTAAACTTAATCATTTTTACAAAATTGCGTCATGTACTTGCGAACAATCAAGTAATTACATGTATTGCAAATTAAAAAACATACGATTTTAATTGTACTTTTCATGGCAATTAATGTAACATTTTTATTTATTTAATCATAATATTAGCAACCTAGAACTAAATAAATATATTTAAAGACAAAACTACCAAAAAAAAAAAAAAGAAACAATAATTTATTCTTACGAAAGCATGGGCGTAAGTGGATAATACATCTTTTACATAACATGCGTGAGTGACCATATGTGAAAGTAAATTAAAAATTCATGTCAATTCGTAATATATTCACACAATTTATTAAATGGAACAATTATATTCTTATTATTTAATAAAATAAATGTTCAACTTGAATAATACAAAACATAATTTACGTATTGTCTTGTATATATTTGTAATATTTCAAATTTAGACACTATGTATTATTCCTGATTCCCTACATTTGCTATTCATTAAAACGTAAAGCAATTATTTAATAAAATTGAAGTCATTTATAAATTTTCGCTTTTAATTCAATTAAATAATCGTTTATTTCAATTATATAAGTATCTAATCTAAAACAGTTTTCGTAATTGTTACCAGGCTAAATTTTTATCAAGTTTTTAACGATTTTTTACGAAATTAAAAAAATGTATTAACGATACTTAATATCTTTTCCCGTACTTATCATAATTTTTTTTAAATTATTTGTAAAAAAGATTATTATATGTTTGACTTCTGTCTTTGTTACCACTTCCGAAACTATTTTAAGTCCTTTTAGTTATCTGCTTTACTATCTAGACTTGTAATAACTAGTATCAGTTAGTTTTAAGTCTATTCAACAAATATTTAAGTTTTTGGATAATTAAAGGGTTTTTTTATGTAATAAGGAGCTTTTTGAAGCACATTAAGGTTAAATGTTGTAATTATTTTGTTTTTTATAGGCAAGCCATTCACCTGGCGGGTTTACCAGCAATATGTTATATTGTAATTCGTACACAAGATCCAAATATAATGCAAAGGTTATTATTTGTCCACAAATGAATGACTGACGACTAACGACAGTCTTATCTCTGCTCTAATAGTTGTAGTTTGAATTTTTCGTGCTTACAGGATGGTGTTGGTCGTTGCATTGACATATTTATCATGTATACATCTTCATCGTCAAATTTATGATTATGGATCCTATACATTGGATATTACTGGTAAATATCATTCGTAATATCGCATTGTATAATTATCAAATGAGCCTAATTATATTAGTTTTTGAAAAGAACATCCTGTTCATAAATACATGTTAATTTAACAAAAATATTAAATTTTAAACAACAAAAACCTACTTACATTATAACTTTTTGTTAAAATCTTGCGAAAAATATCTCTTCAAATATGGCTATTCTACTTCCCTGAGTTTTCTAAATAAAAATTACAGAATAACTTGTTTTTGTGGTTATATAACGGAAGTATTTCTTCTTATGTATATATTTACGGTACAAGAAATTACGTAATTAAAAATATTCTGGAAAAATGAGCATTAAATATGTGGTAGCATATTTTTGGGGAACATAGTTTTAAACCACCTGTATTTATTTACTGATTAAATATTGATAAAAATATTTACAAATTAAATATTTTATATGATTAGGTAAAACTAAACCTAATGTTTTAATTGCGATAGCAAGAATAAACATAGTTTATCTTATAATAATAAAATATAAAAAATTTGCACTTTGCGATGAAAAAAATAATTATATAAAAAAATAACAACTTTAATCAATAAATATCGTCTATTTGTTTACATAAATAAAAATATATTTATGCATTAGTTTTTATAATTGTCTCGTTAAATTATCTATTATTATTTAATTAATTGATAAAAACTGCAAATTTCTCAATTTAATTCGTTTAAAAAATATTTATTTGATAATAATCTATTTTATTTTATCATAATAATTGCGTTATTTTTCAAATAAATACTGACTATTTTGAAATAATTTAAATGTTTATATGCTACAATGAGTTTCGCATAAATTTAAAATTATAGTATGTAATATTTTCAAGATAATTTATTTTAAGTAAAATGATAAGCAGGGCTATTAATACATTACATTAGTGTTTAAAGTTTTATAATGCAATAAAATAAAAATTAAATAGCATGTTTATGTAAATTAATATATAATTTTGCAGGGCCTTTAATGGTAATAACCCAAAAAGTGACTAGTTTAGCGTATAGCATTCACGATGGTTTCGCAAGAAACGATACAGAATTAACTAAAAATCAAAAATACTACATGATAAATAAAGTGCCAAGTCCGCTGGAATATTTTAGTTATGTCCTTCATTTTCAAGCTTTAATGGCGGGCCCAATTTTGTTTTATGTTGATTACATTAATTTTATCAACGGAACGAATTTATTAGTGCCGAAACCTACTGCTAGCGTAAGTACCTGCATTATGAACATCTATCGTTTTTGGTTTGCTTTGATCAAATAAAACACTTCAATTTGATATATTGATACTTGAGCAATAAAATTATTTATTACCAGTATTTTATTATCACAAAATAACAAATATACTTCTTCTAAATAACTTGTAAAGGTCATTATTTTTTATATTTATTTAACTATTTTCAATTTTTGTTAAACAACAACGTAATTTACTTTTATTTAACTTTTATAATTTTAAATAATCATTACATATCTTAATAAGTTTTAACTGATATATTTACATGCATAGAATATGCAGAGTGATATAACTAAAAATAAGAGTATGCTTGCATGATCATTAAAAGTAAAAAAGGAAACAGTAGACATTTAAATGCATTGTGTAATTTATACCTAGCAATTTACATTATTTTATACAAAGAATTTTATCATTATAAAATCGACCTTCATTAAAAATCATCCATAATTTGCACTATACATATATGTATGTTATATTTATTATTATTTTTGTTACATGCCAACAAATAATTATTAGTCTATATTACGCCTTATTTTAATTTAACAAAATAAATTACTGGTAACTTTATATATTCAAAATATAAAATAAATTTTAATTTAAAAATATTTTATGTTTAACTTTAATCTATGAAAATATATGAACTATTTTAATGCGAAAGGAATTTCGTATGACATCATTTTTAAAATTGTTTTATTTATAAATTATAATAGTCATATCTTTTTAATTATTAAGAAAAGTAGAAATAATGAATATGATTTCAATTAACGAACATTTATATTAATTTTAATGTTCCTTAGAAACTATAAAATACCGGGTGTTTTCATTACGCCATAAATTTTTCCTTATTACTGTAAGAACAAATATTTAAATACAAAAGTTGTTCAGAATAAAAATGTGCATCTAATGAGCTTCTTTTTAATAATATACGACGATTATGTCACGAGATATAAGTAAATTAATATTTTCATCTTTAAGCAGTTTACAAAGAGCCATGCAAAGAACTTTTTAACATTTTGTGTTTTTTTAATTGTTATTTTAATGCAATGAAGATTATAATTTATAATTAATTTTTTACGAATAAATGAAACTCAAATTAATGATTTCATCGATATTTTTATTATATACTCTTCAAACTGCTTAAAAATGGAAATTTTATTTTTTCTGTGTCTTGTGACAAGATCGTCGTATATCATTAAAAAGAGACTTATTGAATGCATATTTTAATTCTGATCAACTTTTGTATTTAAATATTTGTTCTAACATTTTATGGAGTAATAAAAATTTGATCATTGAAAATCAATGAAAATAGACACCCGATATATTTGTAATAGAAATAAATTAACATTGAGTAATTGTTAAATATATTTTTATTTTTCAGGGTAATTTGGATAACAATAGCAACAGTAGAAACGTGGTGATTGAACCTTCACCCGTAATAGTTGTTGTTAAAAAAGTTTTATCATCGTTATTCTGTGCGTTATTATTCATAACATTAATACCGAGATTCCCAATAAAAGCAATTAAAGATGATGATTTTGTACAGAATACAAGCGTAGCCTATAAATTTTGGTACTTGTTCGTCAGTACCGCTTGTGTTAGATTTAAGTATTATCACGCTTGGCTGCTAGCTGATGCCATCTGCAATAACTCAGGGCTTGGTTTTAATGGTTTTAATGCAGATGGTACAGCGCGCTGGGACCTAATCTCTAATATTAATATTTTAAAATTTGAGGTAAGAACTTTAACATTTTAAGTCATAATTCTTTATGAATAAAAAATTAATTTTGTATCCACAAGTACTTTATAAAAAATCTAAAAATAATTTTATATTGAATATAAAATATTATTTTAGTTCAGTACAAGTCTACGTGAAAGCATAGAAGCCTGGAATATGGGGACCAACCGTTGGCTTCGTATGATTGTCTATGAACGTAATGGTAAACACGGCACTGTATTAACTTACGCCCTTTCAGCATTATGGCATGGATTTTACCCCGGTTATTATTTAACCTTTGCCAATGGAGCGTTATTCACATTTGCTTCCAGATCTGTAAGTAATTTAAATTAACTGAATTGTTATTGAAAGGTTCAAAACATTTTTAATCGTTTAATTAATTAATTTATTATGTTCATTTGAATAGATGCGTCGTACGATTCGTGATTATTTCACCGGCAACTCAACTTTAAAATTAATTTATGATGTGATAACGGGTTGTTTAACCCGTCTAGTTATGGCATATATTACATTTACGTTTGTTCTACTTGAACTCTGGCCTGGAGTTAGACTTTATTTGTAAGTATTGACTTCAAATTTTAATATATTTATAATTTTCTACGTTTTATTTTTATATATCGGAATAATTTACATATATTTTTAGACATATGTACCTGTGCCTTCATATCCTGGCGTTATTGGCCCTGTTCGTAGTGCCTCGTGTAATTCCAAAAGTTCCACGTAAAGATGGAATAGCAAATGGATACTCCCGACATATTGAAAAAAATCCTAAAATACCAATATCTGCCAATGGTGTATGTAAGAACCACCATGACTGATTTTAATGTGAATCTTATTGCATTTACATCGTAGTATAACATAAGCCTAGCTATTTTATAAGTTCAAATATTTGCTTTTTTCGTCTGTAACTAGAATCTAGCATTTTGTTGTTTTACATAATGACGCGTAGGTATTTTAAAATAATAATTAAAATATTTGTGAGTGTTTTAAGGGAAACAGAAAAGTTATATCAATCATCACATGATATTTTTCTTCAAAATTATTGTGCCAAAAAATTACAAGCCTATTTTATAAAAATGAATTAAATATTTTCGTAAATGATAGATATTTTATTTTAAATTATTATAAAATATAATCGAGAATCCCGTAATTACCGAGAAATTCTTAAAAAAACGTACTAATTATATTCTCACGTAAATAACTTCTAGAATACCTACAACTTGTAATAAGTATATTGATAATATAGCAAAAACATATCTTGATCTTATACCAACTAATTAATCGATATATAAAACCAGATAGTAAATAGTTTTTATTTATTTACTACACTTTATGGAAAGAAATTTTTATGTGGAAATATTTTATATAGTTATTGATAAAAATGATTTTATTTTATTTAAATTTGTCTTCCTATTTATATTATACGCACAATTGTTGACATTTTTATTCTAACTAATCTGCCAATTAATAATTGTTTTAGTATCTAATTGATGTCAAATATTTTGTAATATGTGAAATTTACAATCTGAATAAACCATTTAATGTATTTATTTTAACTATTTCATCAAAACTGCCTGAAAATAGGTTTTAAAAAAATAAAATAATAATTTGAGCGTGTACTTTAACGCTTTATTAAAATAATACACACTTTGTGCCCATTACAAACATAAAGTTATACATAGAACATCCTAATATTATCAACAAAATCACAGTAAAAAATATATTTTGTAATAGGTACACATTAAAATCTATATAGTTCCAAACATAATTACACCCTATATTATTTATATCTAAAATAAGTAACATATTCGCAGTTATATACAAAGAGTCACATGTTCATTTAGAAATCATTAGTTAAGAATATTTTAACAAAATTTGAAATTAAATTTTGGCATCAAAATGGACAAAATGACTACTTTGTTTTCATTTGTCTGCGTTTTATATATATAACATAGGTACAGATGCCATTTTATATAAGTCTTAATACTTTTTTAACATTACTTCGTACTATTGAGCAATTTTTTAAAATTTAATCGTAAAATAATGCTTTTTTATTCAATATTATCTACTTTTCTATTTACCAAAATTAGAAAGATTTTTTTTTAAATTTAATTAAGTAAAATATTTTTGTTTATCTACACGTGCAATACTTCTACATATATCGGTTAATTCTATAAATAATAAAGTTAATTGAAATATGCACCTTTAAAGAAAATAGTAATGAAAAGTTTAATATTTACATCTTTCGAATTCTGGTAATGAGGTCCTGTATTTATATCACACCATTTATTTTTTATTATTTTAATTAATAGCCATCTCCGACTTTTGCAAAATTATGATTAAGTAATTCTTCAGCAGTTGCTCTTTCATTCGGATCATGTTGTAAACATAATTCTACAAATTCATACCCTTCATCGCTTAAGGAACTTGGAATTGCAGGTGTTTCACCCATACCTACTTTAAACATTATTTGATAATTTGAATCAAATTCTGCCCATGGTCGCTATAAAAAATTAATTAATTACAAAATATTCAAAAAATACAAAGGAAAGCTTACCTTTCCAGACGCCATTTCAATGACTACACATCCAACAGACCATATATCTGCTGCTCGACCATGTCCTTCAGAACTTGTTTTCATAAATACTTCTGGAGCCATATAAGCTGTAATTCATAAATTAATTAAGCTATTGTTTTAAATAAATAACAATAGTATACCTTGAGTTCCTACGAAGCCTTGTAATTCACCAGGCATTGTTGTATGAGCTTTAATTTTAACTGCTGAACCAAAATCACCAATTTTTAAACAATTTCCGTCATCTGTTAAAAATATATTTGCGCCTGAAAAAATAAAAAAAATAGTAATCATTTGAAATATATATTTATATAAATGCTTACTTTTAATATCTCGATGTACGATTCCATGTCTATGTAATTCAGCAACACCACTAAGCATTTGATGAGTGAATTTACGTACTAATAATTNTTTTTTTTTTTTTTTTTTTTTTTTTTTCAAATATTTTAATTCTTACCCTATGTATTTCTATGCCATAATATTTTACAAGATTCGTATGATTAATTCCTTCCAGAATTCGTAATTCTTCTGCTAAATGTCTTATAGTACGATGGTCATTATGTTGAAGACCAATTTCTTTCATTGCCATCATTTCACCAGTTTCATTATTTACTGCAGTATATACTTTACCAAATCTACCTTGTCCTAAATTAATAAATAAATTCATATAAGAATAATTATTAATATTATCCTTTAAAAATTATTTTGCTAATATACCTATTTTTATTCCTCTTTGCCAGCCAAACGTAACCCGTTTATACCGTATATGAATTTTATCTTCTGATCGATATTCTGTTACACATCCAATTAAATGATTTGATCTATGTCGTTCTTCAAGTTGTAATTCTAAACGATTTATTGAATCACGTATGCGTTGATTTCTCGGAGCCATTTGTTTTTTAATTGTTGAATTATCAACAGTGTCACCATTTGAGATTTCTTTTTTTCTTTAACGAAATTATCAATTGTTAAAACAAAATTCTATCATAAATAATTAACAATTAAAAATATTTATTCAATTTTTTTTTTTGCAATTTATATTTATTTAAATAAAAAATATTAATTTTTTAATCGTCAGAATTTATATAGAATTCAATAAATTTGTTGGAATTATGCAACAAAAATTAATTAATTTGTAATAGATAATTGAATAATAAATCTAATTATAACTTGATATACGCATAGTTCAGCCGGTATATCTGTTCAGTATTCAATAAACGTTCGACGAGACAAGTTCACAAGTGTTATTAATATTTATTGTAGTTTAATCGTTTAAATATTAAGAAGCAAATTAGTTCGGCTATCAAAACTTTTAATCAACAAATAAAGGTAAAATAATTTTGTTTTATTTACTTATTGTGTACTCCGATAGTACTTTTATTTATTTATTTATTATATTTAGTTTTTAAGTTTAAAATAATTAATTTAAAGGTTAAAATATTCATAATTTTGAAAATAACATAGTAGAATATTTTCAAATATATTCAATAAAATAGATAAGACCATTAAAATATAATATGTTGATCTTTTAAATTAAAAAAAATTATTATATATTTCTATCTGCAAGATTTATTGTTATAATTTATTTATTTATTATTTATATTTTTTAATTAATAACAATTTTTCTATTTATTTAAATAGTTCCATAAATATTTAAGTACAAATAATAATAATGTATCTAAAATGATTAATGTGTTATTTGAAGAGTTCTATTTTAGTCTCAAAATGCGTTAATGTAATAATTCATTTCAAACTAGTGATATATTGTATACAGATATAGTTACTATTAAATAGTAATATTGCTACAAATCTACAGCTTTCCTTTAATATAAGAGTTTCGCTTAATTGCAAAGTATTTAAAATAATTACGTGGAAAGTAAGAATATCAATCTTTATCCATTACAATAAAACTTTCGTTATTATATTAAAATAATTATAAAAACTTACTTGTCACTTTTAACTGGCATCTCAAAGCTGTCTGAATGGGGTGGTTGTTCGGTACTAATTTTTCTATGAGGTCTTGGCAATGGAGACCTTATAGCTGTTCTCGGTGACGGTGAAGATCCGCGGGATCTTGGATAACGAGGATAATCTAAAGCACTTCGAGGTGATGCCGCATGAAATTCTGGGGTTGTTGGTGTTGCAGTTCCAATAACATGAGAAATGCAACTATCCATACAATTTTTCAGATCTTCGAATTCTTCATCAGTTAAATAAATTGTATGACAAGGTTCGCAAACCGTCATTAAAAAGTCAAGACCTTGATACGCCCATCGCGGTCGCAAACCTCTCCCTCTCTCACATCTATCTTTAACAAATTGCATCCACAGACGAGCAAATTGAACCATACTACGGGCTAATGATTCGCGTTTATTTTCGGGAAAGAATACGCTGATTTCTTTATGAAACTATAAATTAAATTAATTATAAGTAAACTAGAATTTGTTTTAAGTAATAATGACTTACTTCAAATCCATATCTAAA
Source organism: Pogonus chalceus (assembly GCA_002278615.1). NCBI lineage: Eukaryota > Metazoa > Arthropoda > Insecta > Coleoptera > Carabidae > Pogonus > Pogonus chalceus. Next base: position 4,690,655 of record CM008233.1, on the reverse strand, counting down.
CGCTTGATGCAATATTTCCCTACATCGTGATTGTAATGTTATTCGTTCTGTTTCATCTAATTCGTCTATATTTTGAAAGTTACACGCAAGTTGAACTTGTTCTATCGCTTTTGTAATACTCAATTTTAAATTAAGTACTGCATGCTACAATGCAAAAAAAAAAAATATATTCATTGCAAAGTCAATAAAAAAATAATTAAAAATCTAAAAAAAGTTTTTAATTATTTTTAAATCTATATTCATTTTAAATATTAATATATTTTTATTAAGTTTACCTTTAAATTATCTATTATTTCCTGCCGTACACATTTATCGGTGTCTTTAATTTCTGCTTTATCACAAGATACAATATCTTTTCGAAGCGTTTTTGTAAAAGATATTGTTTTCATAGTTCTTTCCCGTTCTTCATTAAATATACTTTGAATTTCTCTAAATATCAAAAATATATTTTCTCTAAAAAAAATTTTAAAAAAATTATAAACGCATTTTGAAATTAATTACTACAAGTATAATTTACTTTGCATCACGATCTTCTTCCATAGAAGGTTGTAAGCCTAGCAATAATTCATCAATATGTGATAATAATCGATCTCCGATTTCATTTAACATTGCGCTAACAATCACACAGAATTTTTCACTAGCTAATTTTTGTCCACCTGGTATGTGCGGTGAAGTTTCTTGAATAAAGCTCCATTCTTCTTCGATTAAACTTTTTTGAAAAGTTTCATGGTGTAATAGCGCCCATTGTTCCAAAAAATCTAGATAAACCTATATTTAAAAGTATTAATAATCTGTTATGTATGTTAATTTATTAAATAATTGTACCTTCAACACTTCGTATAGACTGTTATCAAATGATTTAAATGTGCTTTGATAATTATCTAGCATTACTTCCTCTTCTGATAGAACTGTTTCTAAATGAGAATGTACTCTTTGTCTGTTAAGTACAGCAATGCATATGCCTTCTTTCATTTCTCTCATTAACTAAAATAAATACTAATAGTTGATTATTCAATAAAAATTATGTATTTTATAATAATTAAAAAAATATAAAATATTTTAATGATATTTATATAAAATAGGGCACTTACTTGTCTAATACTAAGTGGGGACGGTCTATCTGGTTTTTGTTCTAAACGCATTCGTAAAAATTCGTGTATTACTTCAATAGGAACTAAAGATAAAAATAAAAATGCAGAACGATAAGAAGGTAAACCTAATGCTTGAGCTTCAGGACTCCAAGCACCATATTTAACTAATTCCATATCGTCATCTGAAGTCTAAAAAAAAGCCAAAATATAAATATAATAATATAAAAATAACATTATTTTTCATATTAAATAAATTTTTTAATTACTTCAGTGTCTGGTTTTTCGGTTACAGGTTTTCTTAAAGAAATATGAGCTTTCCTTAAAACGCTTCTATGTAATCTTTCTAGGAAAGTTAACGATTTTGTTAGTCCTTTTGTTTTCAGGACATCTTCAATATATTTTCTATAAAAAAAAATCAATAAATAAGAAATGAAATATTTCAATTTTTAATTAATGTTTTTACCTGTAAGGCGATGTTTTAGCTTGAAACATATTTTGTTGTGTTAGCGATGTAATCGGGGTTATATTATAATAGTCCATTAGACACATATCTGATAAATATTTTGTTTCTATATTCTTATTTTGTGTTGAAACAGAACTATTCGAACTATTACTGTCTGAAGGACTACTTTCATCTATATCGAATTGAATATGGTAATTATTTTTTAGCGACATGTCTCTAGATTCTGCTGATGTACTTCTATAATTTATTTACAAAATGTATTTCTCCATAAAAATAGTAGATATTAATTATTTTACCTGGAATACGATCTTCCTTCACCATTTAACTGATCTGCTTGGATTCCACTAGAAGCAGTAGTGGAAGCCGAACCAAGAACAGGCCAGTTACAATGTTTATTTTGTAAAAACATTAATAATTTTCCAATAATAAGTAACTTTAATCTTAAATGCTTTGTCATATTATACCATAAACACATCGCTTTAACTCTAGCAACAAATTTTTCACTTTTATATAGAGGATAATATTGTCCAAATGATTTATTTGATTGATACAGAGCTTCCGCAGCATCCAAACGAGATAATAATTGCTCAACTTCTCGTAATGCTTCGTTTTGTGATTCCATGCAATATTGGCAGTACATTGATAAACAACCTGAGCATTCTTCTTCTCCGTTGCTAACTGTAATAATTTAATTAATTGCAATTATTGTACAATATTATAAATATTTATTTAAAAAATAATTACTTTTTGTTGAATTATCAGTATCATGAACTCCGCTATCAGTACTTTGAACGGATATTTGACTTTCAGAACTTTTCATAGGTTTTCTTTGAAATCTAGATACAAAAAAATAATTAATAAATATATTTTTTTGTAATTAATTTATTAGGAATAGTTTTAGAAAAGCAAAAATTATAAAAGCTATTTTATTAATATTTTTATTTTATGAAATACATATTAATTTTGTTTGATATTTATCTATTACCTGTTAGTAAAATAATTACCTGTAATTCATAATTTCGTCCAAAAGATCACCAATGGATTCTCGTGCAGTACAAAGATAACGATCCTATAATGTTAATTACTTTTTAAATTAAGTATATTTACAGTTGTTGTTTTATATATACATATTAGAATGTAAGCATGCACATCACAAATGTAAAAATGATTTAAAGAATTTTTTTCCAACTTAGTTAAAATATTTCAAGGAAATATTTATAATGATTAGTAAATAATCGAAACAGTATTTACCTGTTCTGTTACGGTACGATCTGCATGCCAAGCTTGTAACTGCAGCCAAATTAAATCTTTTAATTCGTTTTGCCAAACTTGTTCTTCTTGACTTATCTAAAAATATTTTTTTAAGTAAAATTACAATTTATAATAAATAACTTATAAACATGTTATTATAAATATGTATATAATTATAGATAAAATAAACAACTTACATGCCTACGGCAATTACGATCTTGAGATCCCATTCGAATTAATAAACTAAAAGTTTTATAAAAATCAACTCTGTTTTTTGGGCATCCCTCAGGTTCAGGACAACAGGAAAGATTCTTTTTATCAAAAAATGTAACAGGACGTGATGCTAAGCTCATAAATCTATTTGACGTTTCAACCTAAAAATAAAACATTAAAATTATTCTTTGTTTACATAACTTTTATTTATCTATATACTTGTATAGTAACAGGTGTTTTGACAGGTAAACTTTCTGCTCTTTCATCGGATCCATCGAAATTTGCTGAAGTTCCGATACGAGCACGGCCTATATCTAATTTAAGATCTCTTTCTGATCCTCTAAGTAGTTTTAAGGATCTTTTATCTGCTCTTTTTCCTAATATTGGTATAATAATTAGATATTTGAACATGATAATTATTTGTAAGTAACTTACCAGAAGCAGATACATCTTGATCAGACTCTTCTAAATTTGCATTCGATATTAATTCGTTAAAAAATACATTACTTACAGTATTTCGGCGATTAATTTTCGAGGAACATGATTTTGGTATCATTTTTAATCCTCCACTAAAATATATGGTTATTATATACTTATATAATTACAAAAATATGCAATTAAACTACTTGACATACATGAAATAAATAATGAATAAGTAATGAAATACTTATAATTCACCTAATAAAATCACGATCTCGTTGTCTTCTTTCCCTGGATCGTCTCAAAATTCTTGTTCTCGGAGGTGTTTTACTATATTGGTCAAAATCACTTAAAATATCATCATGATTTTTACATTCTTCAGTAGAAGAATCTTGACGTTTATGTTCTGTATGACTATAATTACATCGATTTTGTGATTTTAATAATATTACCGAGTATATAAATTTTATAAAACAAACCTGTCTTCTTCTCCCGAACTAAAGTTTATTTCTATACCAACACGTTTTTTCCAGTCATTATCAGCCATTTTTTTGTAAATTTGAATTTCAAATTCCCCTGCTATAAATTTGTTTATTTACATTATTTACTATTCACTTTAACTAATATCACAAAAATATTAAACACTTAAAAACCTCCTCGACATTCGAGGTTATCTGATCTTGAGACAGCTAGTGAAATATTTCCCCACCACTTTGAATCACAAACTGTATTCAATACTAAAAAGCGGGCATGGTTGCGCATTAAAAATTTTTTCGAATATAAAAAATATGTAAACATATACATTCTTATCGCAATAGTTATTCAAATAATACGAAAACTAAATAAAATGATAAATATATAATCTGATTAGTAAAGTATATGAAACATTGAAATATTTACTTTGTTTATTAGGTATAAAAATAATGTTTTAATTGAAAAAACGACATGTATTTTTTGTAACATTTCTTTACTCGTTAATTAAATAAAAATGTAATTAAATATTAATTGGTTCATTATTTTAATAAGAAAAGCTTTATTTTAAATAAATATAAATAAGAAAAATAGTTTATTATTTCCATTATTTCTCAAAGAAAAAGACAATTATAAAATTTCTCCACAACAATTTTCTTCACACCATTGTATAATGATAACATGTCCAATGAGTCGTCGAAATTACTATTTAAAATGATTGAATGTGGTGAGTGAAGTGTTGGAGGCAACAAGACACTATTCTGATCACGTGGTCGAGCACCGCGACGCCTGCCTCTGGTGCGATGGTGCTAATTTTGGACGGCAATACGGACAATCCGGCAGCTATCTGCTATGGCTTGAGTATGTCCAGATTACTGACACACAGTGCCAAAGAAAGTGTGTTCACTATCAGTTTTGCATGGTTATTAGAATTATTTATTAATTCGTTTAAATAGGTAGTGCATTTTACAGAGCATACATTTTATTTTTGTTTTTAATTCTGTAAGTATAAATTTTATTTCATTTTATTAATAATTATTAGTAATTTTGAACAGTCATATGTACTTATATTTTATACATATCATTTTCCTATAAATTTACTCAACTATCCGTTATCTTAATAATGTTATCATTATATCAATTAATTAACAGAATTATACAAACTTTTATATCGAAAAACTGAAGCCAGTTTTAAAACTGTTGTTTTAAAAACATCATTTCAAAACATTAATTAATTTATTAATGCGATAATTTTAATAATTCCTTTAGAAATACAGTAACAAATTTTAAATTCGTTAAATAATTTATATAATTATAATTGCATTTATCAAAAATATGTTTTAAAAATTATCGCATTATTTTATCATAACAATTTTAATCTAATAATGATTAAATATATTGAAATACAAATAGAAATCAGGTCAAATTAAGATTATTTTTAAATGTAAAAAATGTTTGGTATGTTTTGCGACTGTCAAAATTTAAAATTAACATTGGATTTGTCTAGTGTATTCCACTTCATATATTATTATTATATAAATATTTAATATCGATTTTTTTTAATTTATTAATCTTATGAAAANACCATTATTATAGTTTTACGAAGCATAAAATTAAATAAAAATATTATTTTATAATGTAATTTATATATTTATCAAATTTTAATTTGTTATTCAAATATTGCGTCGTTTAGTTTTTTCTCTTTGAATTAGAATCGTAAATTCTATTTTCACCTACAACGATAACCGGATGTAAATGCATTTATGACAAACATAACAATTTGGTTATAGAAATTCCAATTTTATTATTTAAATGGTAAAAAACTTGTTTAGACATGAAATATATTTAAAACATCTATATATCTGCAATTGCACTAGCATTTGTTATATGATTTTTATTTATATATTAAATATATGTAACATTTTTTAAAGTTACCCTTTTTGACTTTAAAGTTACAGATATTACAGATATTATATAGGTAAGAGAAAAATCTGAAATGTAAAACTATAAATTTTAAAGTACAAATGAATTTTTTTTAGAAAATTAAATTAATTTGCCTTGTTTTATAAAATGAATTATCGATTTATATTCATTTTGTTATAAATACAAATAAAAGTTTTATAGAAATTTAATTCCGTTAAAATTTAATGTACAATATATAAATGTCACTTGTCAAAATATATTTATTTGCAATATTATGACATAAATAAATTAATTTAGTTTCTAAAATATGTTAAATATTAAATTTTTATACATGAAATGACTGGTTGATTTGAAAAATACAAAAAATAAAGATATTTTTCGTAAGTAGAAAAAAACGCTTGGAATTTATTAAAATATAAATACTTAAAATGCACTTATCCAGTAAATAACAATCTGGCAACAATACAGTAAACTTTGTAGATAATTATATAGTGTAAAAACAATTTAAATAAACGACTTAGCAACTGACTTGAATAATACTTAGCTAATGTTCTATATTAAGTGCTAAACGACATGTCAATGTTTACATTATACGTATATATGTATATGAGTTGCAATATATTTGAAGAAAAAACTAACAATAATATGCATTTATTTTTAGATATCTACAAAAAAAAAAATGATACGCGTGGATGAAACAGATCCAATCGGTGGTAAGTACGAAAAGGATATAAATTACTTGTATTTACATGCAATTTTATTAATTATCTTATTTTAATAAAAGAGAAACATCGATTATTATTAATATAACAATAATTAAGTTAATTATATCAAAGAAATTTCTTCTCAAACGTTTATCTTCATATTTTTATTTAATTAAACGTTATTCTAAACACGCAAAGGTTTTAATATTATTTTATTTAATTTCATCCAATCTGTGTAACGATAAGGACGCTCTAATTTACTTTGGTCCTAAACATTAATATTTAATGTAAAGCAACAGGCAATTTCAGGTGTATAAATAATCTATTTACCCCTTGAATTCTAGAGTCTATGAGACAATTTATGAGCGTAATTTAATTAATTAAATATACCTGAATTTTATAGTTATATAACATAATATTTTTATATTTTAATTAAACTATAAATTAACTAATAACTATTTTAGTACTTGAGTAAGCAATCAACGCTAATAGAACTAATTGCGAATATGTAAAAATAGTAGTTAAGTATTTTTTCATAATCTTAAATCACAAATTAAAAGTTTAAAAAGAAAACTTATTAAGACAAAGATTAAATTATAAAGAAATTTAAGTAAATACCAATCAGAACTAGGAATATACTTCTTAATTAATTAATATATTATTCAATTTATAAATAAAGATTATTTAATTTATTGATAATAATTTTAGAAAAAAACTCGTGCATTGTTTNATAATATTAGAAAAAAATTCGTGCATTGTTTAAAGTTAATTTAAATTTTGGAAGTTGTTTAATTAGCTTACTGATTGGAAGATATGTAAATTCTATAAAAAATCAATTTTTTTACAAGGATAATAAAGAAAGATATACCTGTTACAACATAAAACAGAAAATTGTTTAAACCGAGGTTACTTGAAAATTACAAAAAATGTTAGGAATTCGTAAAATGAAACGTTTACCTTCAATCAATTTTAGTTGCATAGATCATAACGATGATGCTTCCTACATCCGTATCGCATATCCGTTCATTCGCTAAGGTATTTCTGAATGTTTTCTTTTTTGTCCTTCAAAATAGTGTAAAGAGCGTGCGATGTAAAGTGGAATTTATTAAAGAATCGCACGGCGTTTTGGCTTTTAGCCAGTTGGCTAATATCAGCCAAACACTGGCTGACTGCGGAGACAACATGCATATTACGTAATCGCAAATATATATCACTATATAATTCATAACTTATTCTTATTATATATGTATGTATGGATTACTTTTATAGCTAAGGAGACAAAATATACATTTATGAACAACTTGTTGAGTTTATTCATATCTGTTTCTCTGGCCAATACATTTCTCAACACTTAGTCATGGGAATTCCTATTATAAATACGATTTTCGATCATTACAAATTTATTTGTACTAATAAATCTCATTATATTTTTATATAATACTTGTTTTTTTAATGTTTGTACAAGTTTACAACGAAATTATATCAATTTTTAATTTTAGCTATTATTTCTCATTTGACGCTCATTAACATATCGAAAAAATGAAATCTAATAACTTAAAACTGTAAAGTTAAAAAATTAATCATTATAAATTGTAATACCTTTGGAAAGTATTAGATAAAAAATATATTTTTATATATTTTGAGGTTTCAAAGCTCAATTTGTGAAAATCAAAATTAAAAACTATTAATTTTACAAAAATGTAATTATATCTAAATATTTATTAGAATTTCTTCGTAAATAAAATTAAATTTTATAATGATTTATATACAAAAAATGAATAATTTACTGAATCATTTATTTTTGGCGCCTCCACCAAATTTGCACACCTAGAATGTACTATGAATAATATAGATTCACTTTCAAAGTACTAAATTCATATTCAACGCATCACTTCATCTTCAAATTTCTATGTTTTCACTTTCAAACAAACTTAAACGTGATTCAAATCACGATTATAAACAATTTTTACTAATTTAGAAAGCTTTTCGTATGTTTTTAGATTTAAATTAGTATCATTTATAAATATTTTTAAACTACGCTTTATTTTAATTATGTATAGACTAAAATAAATAAAAACTATTATTGTAATAGGTAATATATTATCTACAAGTTGTTATAACTGCCAGAAACAACAAACAAAATAAAAAATATTCTTATTCTCTCTATAAATTTCATCGAACTTATACAGCTGTGTCTTGTTGCAAAATATCAATGACAATGTTCCAACGCTTTAAATTTCGTGACAACTATTTTTGTGTTTAAATGAATAAGCATGTTTCTGTGTAAAAAATGTATTGAAATTTATTCGCATGTTAAGGATATTTATGACGGGCGCCAACAAATATTCTAAACATTGACTCATCTTTCATTTTTTCCTCAACATACATAAATGTCTTAATTTTATTAGCTATATTTTACTGATATCTGATTTTGATTATATCGAGTTTTTAGTAATCCTGGAAAACATGTTTCTTAAATTTCTAAATTTATGATTAAATGATTAATTTATGTAAATATAATTAAATGATACAAATATTGTAGAATTTATTAAAGAAACAATTACAATTTAAAGTATTGTATATATTCCTAGAGGAAAAATATAAATATATACCATTCAATTGCATGACTTTAAAAAAAGCTCTCACCCACGTTGGGCTATCAAAACAAAATTTGGCAACGAAACACATAGATGTCTAACCTTGACAATAATTTGTGCACAACACAATAGGTATTATATATAATCAACTAATTCTATTTTATCAGAGGTGGAGTTGAGTTTTCCATACCGTGAGGTTGTTATCAAACGTAATGTCGATGCCAAAGAATTCTATGACATGCATACAGAAATTGGTAGGTATGTACCGATGCTTGCTCCCTTAATTCAACACATACGTAGATCTAATAATATTTTAAAATTAATTAGTTTATATCAAAAGATGGTTATCAGATTTTATTTTGGATTTCATTAACATTTAGATGGAATCACATGATAAATAAAAACTAATTCAATAAAGATAAATATTGAAATAATCATATAAATTATAAACCGCAAATCTATTACCATCTCTGTTGAAAAAAGTAATTTGTATAATTTATTATCAGATCTCACGCATGTCACTAAATTTAAAAACGACCACATAAACATTCATTCATAAATTTAATAAATTATAGAGGAAAATTTGGAACAGTATATCGCTGTAGAGAAAAACAAACAGGATTGGAATTAGCAGCAAAGTTCATTCCAGTAGGAAGAAAAGAAGATCGCAGAAATGTTGAAAGAGAAGTTGATATTATGAGAAAATTACAGCATCCGCGATTAATTCAACTATATGATGCATTTGATTGTGGAAAAATTATGGTTGTTGTTTTAGAGTTGTACGTATCCGTCATTTTTGATTTATAAAAACATATTTTTCTTGTATGTTTTGTGATATATTTTTCAACACTTTTGCCAATTTTAAAATACCGTAGACATTGCCTAGTAATTTAATAACTCATTAAATATAAATATTTGTGAGCTTCAAAGTTCATTTTTATGAAAACAGCGGATGTTTTTCAGATTTTTCAGCAATTAAACATGACTTTGGAATTTCATTCATTTTATCAATTTCTTATTTCTGATTATTATTATTCATTTCTTTAAGTAATATTCTATTAATATGTTTGCATTATTCTGATTACTTTAAATATAAATTTCATCTCGAACGCAAATCTATTAAAAAAGTTATAAGTCCGAAAAATTTTGAACTTTCAATAAAATAACTATTTTTTATTTACTCTAATATAATAATGTTCTCCTCTTTTATGTATTTCATATAAATTTATAATATTTAATAAAAAATTTTAGAAATAATATTTTCATTTTTCAGAATTGAAGGTGGCGAATTATTTGAAAGAGTAATAGACGACGATTTCGTTTTAACAGAAAAATCTTGTACAGCTTTTATGCGACAAATTTGTGAAGGAATTGAATATGTTCACAGACAAAATATCTTACATCTTGACATGAAAGTAAATATAATTAATATTTATTTGCTTCTAACAATAAGAAAAGCTAAATTTTGTTTAGATAGTAATGAGAAAAATGTATTTCAAACAGTAAATAATTACTTTAAAATCGAAGTGTTTGATTTTCTTTGAATAAAATTTATAAAGTCTATTAATCTAAACTTTCGTGACAAGAATATAAACATATAACAAAAATAATTTGAATAAGCATAATATTTTTAAGTAGAAATTAAAATAAAACGCATTTCGTTTTACAGCCAGAAAATATATTATGTTTAACAAAAACTGGAAACAGAATAAAAATAATTGATTTTGGATTAGCGCGTAACTTTGACCCTGATAAGAAGTTACAAGTATTGTTTGGTACACCAGAATTTGTTGCACCAGAAGTTGTGAATTTTGAACAAATTGGATTTGGCACTGACATGTGGTCGGTTGGTGTTATTTGTTATGTTTTGTAAGTATTTTAATTACTTTACTCGCGTTTGGCATTCCTTTTAAAGTGTTTATTCTTTGCTCATTGTTCCGGTACTAAGATCAAAGCTATTTTAAATTCTCAAAGAACAAAAAAAGTATTTTCTTATATTAATTTACAATTATATATTTCTAGATTATCAGGTTTGTCTCCGTTTATGGGTGAAACCGATGTTGAAACGATGGCCAACGTCACAATTGCTAAATATGATTTCGATGATGAAGCATTTGATGAAATCTCCAACGATGCAAGAGACTTTATAACAAAACTTCTTTTAAAAGACAAAAAGTATGTGTTATACTCCTAATAGGCATTTTTTGTTTTATATTAATTTCGCATGGTTTGAGAGAAACTAATAATTGTTTGTGTCAGTCTCTAAGAACAAGGTAGGACAAAGACCCAACTTAGTACAATATTTTTTAGGCATCATAGATTATTTTTGCGCTTGTTGTTTGGGTTCACAAAATGAGGTTGAATAGAAATAAACCAGACAATTATATATTCTACTAAACATAAATTACAACACTAATTACATATTATGTGCGAATTTTCGCGCTATTAATAATGTTTTGCATAATCAACAAAGTAGACAGGTAGTTAGTAAACGTACATGATAATTAATTAAATAAATATACGATAATACTGTAAATTTAACATTAAGGACTTTTTTTAAACCAAAATATAATAAACTTTTCCAGAAAACATATTTACTGACATACTAAATTATTTCTTATAATTATCTTGAAAACTTTTGCTCTTTTGTGAACTGCATTTAAATTACTAAATTGGGATTTGTCATTTCGCTTTTATTTCTTATATGCAAAACTTAAATGTATATTAGAAAAGTCCGCATAAATAAATAAATGAATGAATCCAAAATGGGTCTTTGTCGGGCCTTGTTTCAGGCAACGCATGTCAGCAACGGAATGTCTCGAGCACTCATGGCTGCGCCGAAAACCACCGGCTACTGCTTCCAATCCGCCCGCATCTTCGACGCTACATTCTGGTTTGGACGTAACCAAAGACAATCTTCGCATGTTTGTTGAACGATGGACAGAACACCCTAATTCACCATATATGTTCGATGTATCAGCCCACGTTATATCACCACTAATGTTGACGGCAGGTGTACAATTAACGTCTTCCCAACATTCCTTGCGCGGTATGTCTCCATCACCGTGCGGCTCCCTCAATTCTTCACCNACAAAGACACCTATAACAAATAATTTCGAAAGACCAACAACTCAACAAACAACAAATCAATTCCGGTCAGTTTCAACAACAAAAACAATTCCAACGATTAAAACACAACCGAGAACTATTCCAACGATATCGCCAAAACAACCAGAAACAGTAAGTAATCTTCCATGGCGCAGAACGAAATTTAGAATGACTGGAATGAATAGAGATGTTCCATTGAATTCATATAGTAAATCATCAGTTTATTCTGAAAATGATAATGGAATTGCAAAAACGCAAGTAACTACAGAGAAATGGACTAGCGTAAATAATAATACAAACAGTGCTGTAGGAACTAAAGATTTACTCCTAAAGTTACTTGATAAATGGGATGATGGAGTACAAGAACCTGTAAGAACGTCTACCGGAAGACATAAATCTATTTCAACAGAATGGTCTGAGGTTGAATCATTAGGTCAACGTACAATTAGTTCACTTAATACATTCTTTCAATCACGAGCAACTAATAAAAAAGCACATCCGTTTATGCAAACAAACGGGGTTAAATGATGTGCATTTTCTTTATAATGAAGACTTATTTTTCCAAAATTTTAAACAAACGCGGGTTATATTCGCAAACGAAATTTGACCCTCCATTATTTACCTACAAAGTACTGTGATAAAATTTAATTTTACATTTAATGTTGATTCACATAAAACGATTGCCGTTAAAAAGTATTATAATTTATTATTACTTTTAAAACATGTGAATATTTTAATAAAGTAAACACAAAATTTTTAAAATATTATTTTATTATTAGTATAATTAATTTTTATTTTATTTTATTTAATTTTAATTTCTTATCATTCCAATCTTCAAAAATTACATACATTCAACAAGATTTTTTTACAGTTGAAACCATAGAATCAACATAATCCAAATATAAAAAAATATGTATTACAAAATTGAATTTCTTGAATTTATTCGCTCATAATATTAAAAATTATCCTCTATAATAAACATTTCGTTTGCGAATAATAAACATAATTAAGGATGAAATAATAATAATAACAATTACGCAATATAAGCATACGATTCCTTTATGCAATATAAAAATAAATTATCGTCGTACGTATGTATTAACAATTAAATACATACGATAAAAGACAAAACTAAAAAAGAATAATTTTATGTAAATCTACTATATATTAGTCTTATGTTAATAATAATTATGTATAAATATAAAATAAATGTTAGTGAATGAATATAAAGATGTTCATATTATGTTTTAAATAATATGTTATAAAATTTTAAACGAATTTTTATTTTAATGTTATAGGAAAATAGCTTAACGCTTTAAATATTAATGCATTACGCTTTTTAACATAACACAAATACATAAGCACACTGTTTGCATGTTTCTTTCCGTAACATTCTTAACATTTATTGTATATTTATCTTTTTAGTGACTAACTGGCTTAATTAACCATTTTTTTAAAAATTGCTTAGGAATTAAAGCAGGTTCCGTGAAGTTAGCTGGTGCCTCATTGAAATTTTGGAAAGCTTTAGTTCTAGTAAGTTATACAATAATTATGTCTGTCCAACTGAATATTCTTGAATTTTTATTTAACAATACATAATCCTTTTTAAAAATTGCATATTTTTAGAAATATAGGTATGTCAAAAGTATTTTTTTAAATTACTGACTCAAAAATTAAAAATATCCCTTATTTTTGTGTTATTATATTCATTTTTCAAAAATTATGATTTATCTCACTTTCTGTATATAGCTTTTTGTTAACAAGTAATAACGGGCATAAATAGCAACTAACCATTGTAATAACTTTTTGTTCAGTGCCAGATTGACGGCCTCGCAAGCGCTTTTGCATCCCTGGCTTCACGAATCTTCTATCCATTCAGAAACGGCTCTAAGCAAAACCAAACTAAAGAGATACGTCATCAAGAAGAGGTGGATTAAAGCAGTCAATACGATTATTGCACTTCACAGAATGGGTGCAAAAATTGATGCCGATCTTGTATAAATTTATTCATTGATAATTGCTTCTTTTTTATATATGAAGAAGTTTCGTTAAATGACATATTGCAAATATTTTAATTTAGAGTTTTAAGAAAACTCATTTACACACGAATCTCTTAAAATATTAAGTAGACTGGGGAAACTATGGGAATATAATTAAAAAATCTTTTCTAATATTGATATATCAACAAAATTTAGAAAAATATTATATTACATATAATATATGCACATTTTATAAATGTAAGTCACTGCCCTTATATAGAGAAATATTTTGCAAACCAAATTTACCAGTCTTTAATTTTAATATATCGTGTATAAGTAATATTGTTATCGTAAATATTTTATCATATACTATTACTCGTTATTAATATTTTCAAATAAATACTTAATCTTAATTGCAAATATTCATATTTTTATCTGAAATATAATTATTGCGCTACCCTTATTGAACAAATGCATATTAATATAACCATTGTTCAATTTGAATTATATTTAAATAAAATAAGTTTTAATCAGCACTCAAATAAAAATGTAAAAATATGTTGAATTTTATTTTTATTAAATTATAAATATAAAACAAAAATTGTTTTTCAGCTCATTTATTGTATAAAGATTATAATTACATAGCTGAATAAAATAAATGAATGCCTTAACGGTAAGATTTTTGGTACCGGGCACGAGCACCTGGACCTCCAAACTTCTTGGGTTCGCAACGTCTTGGATCCGCTACCAATAATGTTCTGTCGTATTGGATCAAAATATCTTTAATTTCTTTCTTTGAAGCTTCATCTACATCTGAAATACAAGTTTTTGTCGTTAATACAAATTATAATTTAAATAATTATGATCATGACTAATTTAAGCATCAGAAAGAGCCTCTAGTTAAAAATCATCACAACATATCCAGGATACTAGAAATCATCATTAAACTTGTTAAATATTATATTAGAATCTAAATGAAACTTACATTTTTGGTAATAAGATACCAAAGCTTTTGAGATAGCTTGTCTGATGGCATAGATTTGTGATACATGTCCACCACCGTTTACACGGACTCTGATATCAACGCCGGAGAATCTATCCTATAATAATAATCCAGAATAAACAAAACATATTTTTAATTTAATTTATAATATACCGCTAACCTTTCCTAATAATAAGATAGGTTCTTGTAATTTATCTTGTAACATGCGGGGTTCAATCATTTCCAAAGGACGTCCATTTACACGGAGATTTCCATGTCCACGTTTGCAATATGCAACGGCAGTAGCGGATTTCTAAAATAAGATAAATAACGAAAATTTACTTGATTGAAACAAACCATAACCAATAAACACGTGTATTCGGTGACAATAATATTAATATTTACCTTCCTGCCGAAGACTTGCACGGAATGAATTGGTTCACGTTTTGGCTGAAACAAAACATTAGTTTAAATAATAAGTTTAAACAAAAACTTTAAATTTTCTATTAAATTTCCGAATATAACTCACTTTTTGCATCTTGGCGTGAAGAAGTGTTCTACACAAAAGAGGAAGTAATGGCCACTCTCCCCACTACTATGATCAAAACTCGTAACGTAAAATTGTTATTTATTAAATATTCAGAATTTATTTATCTTATATATTTTAAATAATAGCAAAATAATTTAGATTAAGTTTTTTAAAACATAAGTTATATCATTTATTGAAAAAATATAAAAATATGAATTTTTGAAACGGAAATATAAAACATAGCGCGCGCTTTAAGAAAGTTTTTTTTATATATAAATTATGTATAGAATTGCAGGAAAATTAAAACAATAAAAATATGGAACACGAAAATATATTATTTATTTAATAACAATATAATATTCTTTTAAAAAATAAAATAAAATATAAATTGTGCTACATGAGACACTTTCTAACTAAATCATTCCTGAAAAACAATAAAGATCATTTTAATATAAAATTAGGACTAGAGTTAGAACAAAATTCTGTTAATGGAGTTATAATAATATGTAATTTTAACGTATTCCGTAATGAACCAATTAAATATAAATTATTATTTAAAGTGTCAGATGTATTCTCTGAAGAGGCCCGTGGATTTATCTCTTCAAAAGGAATTACATTTTCAATATTCAGCAGCTTATCATCGTTGCTAAACGTGTGAATACGTTCAATAACATTCACAACGTATTCAATCCCAGCTTTTTCACCAAATATTAATATACTTATCTAGAAAAAAGATAAAAGAAATAATTATTTAATATTTATTTTAGAAATTATTAATTACCTTAACTCGATGTGCTTCATTATCCTTACAAGTAACAGCTAATCTTACTGAAGGGATTACATGTTCAGGTACTTCTACTGTGCCTTGCCAAACTATTAAATAAAATTTCTTAAACCAAACACCTTTAGGATATAAATCTACCATCCAATCACATATATATTCGCCTAAAATATAAAAATGTTACATAAAATTTATTTTTTGTTTATAATCTATAAAGTAACCTTTATATTCAGCTAAATTCATATGTGTCGGGAACATAAAACCGCGCGTTTCATAACTAGGTAACGAAGTGAAATTCTCAATAATAAGCGTAGAACTAAAATTATCAGAAGTATATAACCTAGGAGTAAATAAAAATCGATCATTTTCATTGCCACAAATATCTAAAACTCTTTCTTCTTGTCCTGAATGGTAAATCATTCCAATAGCCATACGTTCAACAAAAAATTCTTTGTATTTATTAATTAAAGGAGACAGCAATAGTTTCGCTAATTGAGCTGGAGTCATCATAGGAAATCGAATATACACCATGATTTGTTCAGTAAGGCTTTTCATTTGATTTTCAACTTCTATATCTGACTCATATTCTTGTTTGCAATGTTCTTTTTGACGTTCTAACCACTTTACTGCACAACTAAAATAAATTGTAAATATAATCTTAGTTATTTTTAATATTTATCATACTCACTCATATAAAGTGATTTCATTTTCAACAACCAAATCATTTTGTTGTAACAATGAAATAAAGACATCGGTATCAAAATTACCGAAATCTTCTGTTTTAGCTATTGATTCAAAGTTCCATTTTACAAAATTTTGGCAATTCTATAAAGTTAATCTAATTAAATTATATGTCTATGGTAGAAAATAAGTATTGAGTACCTTAGACACTTCAGTGTGACCACACGCTAAAGTATATTGCAACCACGATATAAGATGGTTATGAGTTGCTGCTTGTGCTATATTAGAACACATATAGGAAACGCATATAGTTGCTAAGTTCTAAAATAAATAATTAAATAAATACCATTTAGATACATTAGTTATAATTAAAACTTACTTTAACATTATATTTATCCGCTAAAGCTAGAATAGGCATAACATTATCATGTTTAAGAGTAATTTGCCCAGAATAAAAATATCCCAAAAATAAATGGAAGACCGCAATGCATTGTTGTGGCTCTTGTAAAATTATTCGACTTTCATGCCATTCAGACCATTCCGGTTTCATAAGCATTACCTGTGAATTAAATTGATTTTAGAAAAATGTAAATATATTTCCTAAAATACTTACTTGAAATACATCACTAGAAGCACATAAAATAAGTCGATGTGCCGGAAATTCTTTTCCTTCAATAACTAATGTAACATCTGTCATTAATTGCTCCAAATGCAATTGTTTAATTCGTTGTAAAATAATATTTGAATCATCCACCTGGAATAAAAGTAATTTAATATACGTTTTTATTTTAACTTGAAGTTGTCAACTTATTACATTTAATTCATGTGAATTCTCATTATGATAGCTAATTGAAAAATCTTCTTTATATCTAGATCTTTTAGGCGAAGATGTTGAATCCCCAGTTTTATTATATCCAAACATCCTTAAAATTTTTCGCTGGTAAATTATTTACTTTACAAAATATTCAAAACGTACCTGCCCATACTTTCAAACATATTAACACCTTATAATTAATAAATTTGTATAATTCCTAAATATCAGCAACATAAACTGATATAATTAAAAAATTATATTTATTTTTGTACTGTCTGACAGTATTTTGGGTATTTTGTTGACATTTCTCGTGTCACTATTTGACAGTCACAATTGGTCACAATTCACCCGTCTGCTAATTTAATTCAAAATGTCCATAGCATTAATATTATTTTGTTATTAAACAATTAATCTTAAATTTACTTTTTCAATATTCTTATATTAAGCTGCCTTATCAGTTTTATTGAATTTCTGATAAAATTTCTTTATATGAAAGAGGCAACAAATATCAATATTTTCGTATATTGTTCATTTTGTGCTGCTATCTACGCGGTTAGACGCTACATTTGTGACATTGCTGCATCTTTCTGTGATCTTCCCTTTCTATGTTTAAAAGGTTAAGTTTATATTTGTGTTTAGAGTAAATGCCTGTTTTATAATAAACCTCTGATTATTATTTATTACTTCATAAAATAATTTACAATGTCTATCGAAATAGAATCTGCTGAGTAAGGCTTATTCAAACAGTTATCAAATATAATTTATTTACATACGGATATTATGTTTCAGTGTTGTTCGTCTAATTCAACAATATTTGAAAGAATCTAATTTAATTAAAACATTACAAACCCTACAGGTATAATATTTTTATAACTTAAAAAAATATATTATTTAATTTACACTTTTTGCAGGAAGAAACTGGTGTTTCCTTAAACACTGTCGATAGTGTTGATGGTTTTGTTGCTGATATCAACAATGGACATTGGGATACTGTCCTTAAATCTATACAATCTTTAAAACTTCCAGATAAAAAATTAATAGATTTATATGAACAAGTTGTTTTAGAACTTATAGAATTAAGAGAGTTAGGTGCTGCAAGATCTCTTTTACGTCAAACTGATCCTATGATTATGATGAAACAACATGAACCTGAAAGATATATACATTTAGGTAATAAAGAACAGTTTACACATTAATACATTTATTTTATTTTTAATTTATTTTTAGAAAATTTACTTGCTAGATCTTATTTTGATCCTCGGGAGGCTTATCCCGATGGAAGCAGTAAAGAAAAACGAAGAGCTGCTATAGCTCATGCGCTTTCCAGAGAAGTTTCAGTTGTACCTTCTTCAAGATTATTAGCATTATTAGGTCAAGCATTAAAATGGCAGCAACATCAAGGATTGTTGCCACCAGGTACAATATATAACTATACTAATCTACAAATGATTTCATAATAATATTTATTAATTAAGGAACAACAATCGATTTATTCCGTGGTAAGGCTGCTATTCGTGATCAGGAAGATGAGCAATATCCTACTCAAATGTCAAAACAAATTAAATTTGGTCAAAAATCACATGTTGAATGTGCTCGCTTTTCTCCAGATGGGCAATATTTAGTTACTGGAAGTGTTGACGGTTTTATAGAAGTATGGAATTTTACCACAGGGAAAGTTCGGAAAGATTTAAAATATCAAGCGCAAGTAGGGCTTATGAATAATTAAATTAAATTAAATTTAATACTATAAAATATATTTAAGGATAACTTTATGATGATGGAACAAGCAGTTTTATGTTTGACTTTTTCTCGTGACAGTGAAATGTTAGCATCAGGTTCACAAGAAGGTAAAATTAAAGTATGGCGCATAAGTACCGGACAATGCTTAAGAAAATTCGAAAAAGCACATTCAAAAGGAATAACTTGTCTGCAATTTTCTAGAGATAACAGTCATGTTTTAAGTGCCTCTTTCGATTATTCTATAAGGTAAACAACTTTCAATCTAATACTTTTGAAATATATTATTTTGTTATAAATTGTAGAATTCATGGTTTAAAATCTGGTAAAACTTTAAAAGAATTTCGTGGTCATACTTCTTTTGTTAATGAAGTTATGTATACTCAAGACGGACATAATATTATAAGGTACGTTCATTTCCAGTTCATCTATATGTTTATATTTTATAAAAATACGTATGAATTTTTTTTAGCGCTTCCTCAGACGGTACAGTTAAAATTTGGAGTATCAAAACTACCGAATGTACCAATACATTTAAATCGCTCGGCGCTGCAGATATTGCAGTAAATAGTATTCATAATATGGCTAAAAATCCAGATCATTTTGTTGTTTGTAATCGAAGTAACACAGTTGTTATTATGAATATGCAAGGACAGGTTAGTTTATTTTTCATTTTTAAAATAATTTTTTTTAACAGGTAGATATCCCATAATTAAAACTTAATTAAATTAAAAGTTGTTTATGCTTTATGTAATTCATTAAGAATGGAATAGTATATTAATGTCTATATTGTAGATTGTACGTTCATTCTCGAGTGGCAAGCGCGAAGGTGGTGACTTTGTTTGTGCTACGGTTTCACCACGTGGTGATTGGATATATTGCGTTGGTGAAGATTTAGTGTTGTATTGTTTTTCAACAAACTCCGGCAAATTGGAACGTACATTGAATGTAAGTTTATTATCATTGTTTTAAATTAGCTGTTTCTTATTTTTATTTATTAATTTTTTAAAATTTTTTTTTTTTTTCAATTTTTTTTTTTTGTATTTTTGTTTAATAAATAAGAGGAACTATGCGGCTCTCAGTTTTAATAATTTATGTATAATAAAAATATTTTTTTTTATTTAAAAAATATTTTTATGAATAATACATAATTTTAGATTCACGAAAAAGATGTTATTGGATTATCACATCACCCCCACCAGAATTTATTGTGTTCATATAGTGAAGATGGTCTTGTAAGATTGTGGAAACCATAAATTATATATTTAAGAAGTAAGTTTATTAAATATATTAGTATATTTAACTTTGTGTGAATTGATGCTTGTATTTCATATGATTTTTATTAAAATAGGATAAATAAAAGCGTAGTATATACTTTCTGCAATTTTAATTCATTTAAAAAATACATTTAAGTACACATCAAATAGATATCTAATATCATTTATTGAAGCCTTTTCAATTAATTACATCTAAAATTAAACAATTTGTGCAATTTTGTGCACATTATAATCACAACTTAATATGAGACCATTTATCAACATTGTAATGGCACTTACCAGGAACAATTATCACTTAAGATTAATTTTACAAATAATTTCATTATTTGTTATTAAAACTTATAAAACAATTATAATTAATTTTTAAAATATAGAACATCACAATGTTGATAATATTATTAAACATGGAATGTTTATAATTCGCATTGTGAACATTGACTTTTGAGCAATTATTTAGGTAAAATAAATATAAATAAAATGACTAAAATTATTTAGTTACTAGATTTCAAACGATTACATTTTTATTATTCACAATGCGTATTTATTTCACAAATTACTTTTACCAAAAATTAATCGCAGAAAATTGATTTTTATAATATTTAACGGATTCGTAAACCAAAATAGTTATTTATTTTATTTGTAAATATATTTTTTTTATATATTGTGAAAAAAATACCGTAGTGAGGATAAATTGTGATTTTATTAACTATAGTACAACTAGTTGTGAAGAATTGACAATGTTTTTCATATAAGGTATAAAGCGTTTCAAATATTACCTCTATAAAATGCCTCAAAGCACATGTAACTATATTAAAATAAAATGAAATTTCTAAAAATAAAGAAATATTTTTTTCTTTTTAATAAAATGCTTTCATTGTAGTAAGCGTATTGATTCCTGTATTAGGATGTTTAAAAAATGTATTATTGCAATTTAATATACGCTTGAACATTTTATACATTTAATATATTTATATAAAATATTGCTACGTGTGGTGTCTTACATTTCCTATAGATTATAATTTGTGATTGAATTTCGTGCGTTTGGAAGTATTAATTGGAAGATTTATATAAACGTATACATAAATATATTTTGTATGTCTAGTACCTAATATAAAACTGTTTAAAAAAAAATTAAGTATCAAAATGATATACAATCCAACAAATTCTATTATGTATAAAACACATAACAATCTATTTAAGTACGACATATAAAAAACTTAAAACAATATTACAGAAATTATTGTCTACCATAACGCCAACAATATTAAAATTATTTCTTATGTAAAATGACTTTAAGTTTTACAACTATTAAAAACATATAGCTGTAATGAACCTTTTCTAAAATTATTTATAAATTATTAACAAATTAATGTATTTTATTACCTTATATTAATATAAATTGTTTCAAAAACTAGTGACATTTTTAAAATTTTGAGCAATCTTAAACACTTATATATAAAAATATAGGCACCCGAACAACTTACTTAAGCACTATGGTGTGCAGAATTGTATCACAATTTAATTTTCATGGAGCCAAGGAATGAGGGAATACCTTCATTTCCACATAATCTTGAATTATCTATAAGAATAAAATGAAAAGCAGTTTATATTAAGGGGAAAAATACTTTTAGAATCATCAAAAACATATTTTTTTCATTTATAAAATGTTAGTTTAACATGTTAAATCTTAAAACAAAATTCAAAGTACTTTGAACCTGACACCCTTACGCTTGACGTTTAAGCGCTACCTAAACTTTAAACGCATTTTTCTCAAAAACGATGCTTTTCAAATTGACGTGAGCGATAACTCAAAAACTTTTTGATCAATCCCGTAGATAAGTTATGACTGTTAGTAATAGTAAAAAAATTATTTGTTTTATGTAAAATCCACGAAGGTTAATTTAATCGTTATCCCAGAAAAAAAAATAAAATAAAGATCGACTAAAATTCAGCGTTGTAAAGTTGTTTCCCCCCTTAAATATATTTTAATAAAATGTTGTCTTACATTAGAAAGACTCTCCTTAGTAACCTTAGGTACTGTAACTTCAAAACCAATCGCTTTAAGCTTACTTCCATCTAAATTCAAATGTTTATTGTATAATAATTCTTCACTCATATAAGGACTTAATGGGGTATTATCAATTCCGTCCCTTCGGCACGCATCTGCCCAAGGGCCTAAATGCTTATCATTTACTTCTTCTACAACGTTTGTTAAGTCAACCTACAAATTTATTACTTATAATAATTCTTTTTACACAGTAAGTATATATAAAAACTAGTTAAAGCTACAAAAAAAAATACATTTATTTAAATTTCGAAATATTTTTTGTATTTAAGTAATTTATTCATATAATTATTTTGTCACCTAAGCAAAAATGACGCATTATTACAGGAAGCATAAAATATTTTCAAGGTTGAAATTAAAACTTACCTTAACAATATTAGATAATGTGTTTCCCCAATAATCATGACTAATATTAAATAACTCAGAGACTAAATCACTAACAACACCTTGAGTGGTGTTTCCGTCATCAACAACATTATATATTTCATTAAGAGTATCATCACGTCCACATACATGCCAAATCGCTTTACATAAATCTTTAACATGCACAGTATTCAATTTTAATTCAGCGTTCCATAAGAGTTTCATTGTTTCACCTAACTGTTTATAAACTGCTCCGATAATCAATCGGGGAGCTATAATGATCAAAATATTATTTATCTATAAATTGAACAACTTTGTAAATAACATACTTAATCCATTTCTATCACCAAGACCGTAAACAGTAGCAGGTCTAAGTATAGTATATCTTAAATTAGGTATATTGTTAAGGCCCGATTCTACATGACTTTTCCATTTTGAAATATAAGTCCATGGATCTAATGGACCATTTTCTTTATGGGGAACCTAAAATTGTTTTTTTTTTTTTAAATATAATTACCAAAACGGAAATTATCAAATATATAAAATATAAAGAATTACAAAATAATTGTTTTAGAAATCGCTAGAAATTTTTATGAGTTGTGAAATTTATTAAATGTACTTGAATTTATTCTGATATATTAATAGAATTTTTTTTGTGAAATATTCTCTTTAGAAATTTATTTTTCTGAAGATAAAAAGATTTATTTTCTATGCATGAATTAAATACAACAAAAGACCTTGATAAAATTTAAAAATAGATAGCAGATATGCAACTTCATATCAAGCACGTATGTTATTTCCGTCCCGATTTTTTAATTACTTTTTTTTTATTATTTTAGCGATGTCTTTATTCAATAAACAAATATTTTATATTCTTACTTTATCAGAAGAACACATATGTCCTGAGGATATTTCTACATAATGTTTTATATTTTGCTTCGCTGCTACTTTTGCGCAATTTATACTAAGATTAAGAATTCCTTCTTGGTAAACAGGATCAGTTTGTCCTGATTTTGTTTCACAGGCACAATTAATAACATAGTCCCAAGTTGGACCATTGTCGTTTACAACAAAAGCCTTTTCACATGATTCTAATAAAAATAATTCCTATTATTATTTAATTTTATAGAATAAAAAAAAAATTCTTACCCAAATTTATTAAATTCGCACTTTTAAACTCAACAATATCATTATTTAAAAATTCTTTGTGCTTATCGTTTAACCAAGCAACTTGCGGTGGAACTTTATCAACAACACGTATTGCACTTACAAAATTATTTTCTATTAAATAAGCTACTAAATTTCTTCCGACAAAACCACATCCTGAAATTTATTTTAACATAGAAATAAAATTGATTTGAATAATGAAATGCCGGTAAAAATATTTAGTAGTCATTATTACAAACAAGGTTAAAATAAATATATAAAATTAATCGCATACATTTTTATGAAATAAATTTATATATAAATTGCGGTTTCAACGATAATATTTATATATTTTTATCATTGGGTGTGGTAAATGATAAAGAAAATTATATTTACCGCCTAATATAATAACAGTAGGTTTCCTTTCATTTGAATTACATTTTGTAGAAGCCATAATAGATAAAACACCTAATTATAATTCTTAGCTATACAAATAAAAATATCGTTTAAAACCGATAAATAACAAATTTTATTTAAATATATTTCTACACACAAACTTCAAGAACGAAGTGCACTTGACAAATGTGGTGGGTGCAACAACCGTCAACTCTCATGCAACTTTTAAAAAACCATGGCCACTTGTATTATTTTTAATACCGATGCAACCAAATAAAATATTATTTAAAATAGTTTAGAATATGATTATTTAATCTAAATCAAATTTATCTTCATTAATTATATAAAAAAGTATCGTATAAAGGCAATTTTAGATATTTGTACTATTTTAGTTGCATTGTTTACGTTGTAGCTAAATTCACAGAGATGTTTAAGTTGTCATTTGTAGATGCTCATTATTAATTTTTCTTCATAAGAAAAATATAAAAATGAAGTTACCAAATTATATGAATTTTTGATAAAGAACGATATGTATATATTTTTTTATAATAAGATTGCTTAATTTATAATTTCACAATGATAATAAAGACTAAAAGGTAAGAACTAGGGCTGTTTCTTGAAGCGTCAAAATAGCTGTCATTTATAAGATTAAGGAAAAATAATCTTTAGTTAGCAGTATACTATTAGATTTCTAAAATAAATAAGAATATTTTTGATGTATAGAATTGTTTATATACAAATTTGATACGTATATGTATCATTTTAGAAATTACTAGTATTTGTAGAAACTTAGAAAATTTACAAGTGCTAGTATTATTTTGGAATATTTAAAATATTAGCTGTATAAAACACGTTTAATTGTATATTTAACATCAGTATAAATATCGGACAGTTTGAAATATTTTGTTGCTTGCCACCAAAACATATTTATTTAAATTTTAGTGAAGTCAATTGCAAGCAAGACTAAATGCCGCGGTGGCGGCTGCGGCCGTGTTATTCGGGGCGGTGGCGTGGCAGCGATGCTGAGTCTCGAGCAGGAAGTAGGTGCGTGGGATTCAGTGCTATTAGAACCACTTTCTGAGGAAAGTTTCATTGCAAATTTGCACCAACGTTTTAAGAGGGACCATATCTATACATACATTGGCAATGTATTATTGTCTGTTAATCCATACAAAAAATTAGTATTATACTCAACAGATTTGGTTCATGCTTATAAAACTAGAGGTCCATTCCAGTTGCCTCCACATATGTAGGTTTTTAAGATATATAATAATATTATTTGATTATAAAAACATTATTTTCTATAGATATGCAATTGCCGGAACTGCATATAGATGGTTAAATGATAGAAACGAAGATCAATGTATTATTGTGTCAGGTATATATCCTATATTTTGTAGCGAAACAAATAAATAGAATTATAAAATATTTTTGATTAAGGTGAAAGTGGTTCAGGGAAAACTGAAGCAGCTCGTATTGTATTACAATTTATTGTATTAGTAACTGGAGACACTGCGCGTATAAAGTTAATTAAAGACCGTTTAGTACATGCGGGCGCCTTACTTGAGGCATTCGGAAACGCTAAAACTGCTCGTAATGATAATGCATCTAGATTTGTAAGTTAATTTAATTTAAATAAGATTTAAAGTCACATACAACATTTTTTATTTTATAGGGAAAATTTATTGACATTGAATTTGATTATAAAGGGGATCCAATTGGAGGCCATTTAACGCATTGTAAGTCCAATTTGAATTAGTTTGGTATATAGTGGACTATTTGTTGCACATATTTGTTTTATGTTCTAGAACATTTATTTATTTTTTAATAATATATTATATTTATTTATTGTATGTTGACACAGATTTTTTTTATTTTTTTATATGTATACTATAATAAAATAATAATATGAAATTTTGTTTATTATTTGAATATATTTAATTAATATATTTGTTTCAATTTTGCTATACAGTTTTATTGGAAAAAGTAAGTATTTAAATAAAATAGTAGAATTAGCTTAATATTTTTTTGTAAATTTTAGTCAAGAGTAACATCATTATTGCCCGGTGATCGCAATTTTCACATATTTTATCAGTTATTAACTGGGGCAGATATACATTTATTAAGTAATTATATTTAAGATAAGTGATCAAATTAGTATAATTTAAATATATAATTTTTTAGAATGTTTAAAACTACAGCGAAATGTGGACAATTATGTGTTTTTACACAACGAAAATAGTCCTACCACACAATCATTAGATGCGCAGGGAACAGACGATAAAACTCATTTTATGTATACAAGGGTGAGAAATTAAATTTTGTGCTATAGAACAAACTTATCATAGCATGTATCTTATTTTAAATTATATCCCTTTTTGATTATTAAATTATGAAGTGTCTTTTCTTAATACAAAAATCAATTATTTTAGACTGCGTTAGAAGTTTTGGGATTTACAAACGATGAAATAGTTGATGTATTTCGAGTAATAGCGGTGGTATTAAAACTTGGTAATATAAAGTTTGTGCCTTCTAATAATATTGATGGCACTGAAGGCAGTGCTATTAGTAACGATTATGGTAAATT
>CM008233.1:4651857-4662935 GCA_002278615.1 Pogonus chalceus | reverse complement strand
ACATTTATTTATAAACATAATATATTTAATGTTTCATTTAATTTAAATTTTAGTCAAAACATCACGGTAAACGAAAAGTACTAGGTGTTTTGGATATGTATGGTTTTGAAGTTTTTGAACGTAATTATTTCGAACAACTAGTAATAAATTATTGCAATGAAAAAATACACCAAACTGTAATACAAATTACATTGAAAGAGGAACAGGAAGAATATATTAAAGAAGGAATTGAATGGACTCGTATTGAATTTTTTAATAATTATGTTGTGTGTGATTTAATAGAACAGGTATATTTCAATTGTAATATCAATTACACAGACTTATAATTATTGCATATATTTTTTTTCTAATAATTAAATAATTTATCTATAATATTGATAGGAAAGTCATGGAATCCTGTCATTATTAGATGAACCGCATGTTCAGTGCGATGCTGCATTTTTAACAAGAGTTGAACAGTGCTGGGCAGGTCACTCGCATTGCCTCGCCGCAGACCCGACATTACCGCCCAATAGTTTTCAGTATGTTTTATTTATTTTACTAAATACAATATACTTATAAAAATAATTTTAGAATTCGTCATTACGCCGGCCCAGTCACATATAACGTAGACGGCTTTGTCGAAAAGAACCACGAACACCTTCATAGAGAATTATCTCGCGTCATGTTTTTTTGCCATCATCCTTTTCCTTGTTTCTTTCCGGAAGGAAATCCGAAAAGGTGTAATATTAAAAGACCAGTTTCATCTACTCAACAGTTAAAAGTTTCTATTAATACACTTGTTAAAACATTGTCTAGCCGACAAGCACATTATGTTCGTTGTATAAAACCTAATGAATTAAAACAACCTAGAATTTTTGAAATGGCCCTTGTACAACACCAAATTCGATATCTTGGGTACTATTTCTTTACTAAAGTACAATAAATATATATTTTTTTTAAATTATCATTGTAATTTTTTTAGTTTAATGGAGACTATACAAGTTTGGAGAATAGGCTTTTGTTATAAATTAACATATGCACAGTTTTTAAATCGATATAAAATGCTTTCATTACACACATGGCCCCATTGGCGGGGAACTCCATTTGAAGGTGTTTCTTATTTAGTTAGATCATTACCTATACCGAGCGCGGAATTTACTTTCGGTAGAACTAAAATATTTGTCCGTAGTCCGCGAACAGTAAGTTAATAAATTATATGCGGAGTTATAATAAAATATATAATTTTTTGATATAATTTAATAGGTATTTGAATTAGAAGATTTTCGACGAGCTAGATTAGAAATGTTAGCAACATTAATACAAAAAATATGGCGAGGTCATTATCGATGTAAACGATATTTATTACTTAGAAAAAGTCAAATTATTATTGCCGCAACTTGGAAAAGTTGGAAGGTAATTTATAAAGTCCTATAAATTATAATTTTTATTTTTTTAAAATCATGATTTGCAGGCAAAAAGAGATTATAAATTATTAAAAAGTAAAAAACAAATGATATGGGCGGCAAGAATAATTCAAAGACATTATGTTCAGTGGAAGCGTAGACAATTTCTTTTACGTTTACCCTTATTATTACCCCCTGATTATGAATCTCCAATTTGTAGAGAATGGCCTAATTGTCCACCGAAATTATTAGAAACTAGTATATTATTACGAAGAATTCATCACAGATGGAGAGTATGTAATTATAATTTTTAAATAATATTTTTTTTTATAAAATATTTATATTTTAGTGTCGTAAATATCGGCAAAAATTTGATCAAACTGCCAGAAATCGTATGAGGGAAAAAGTCACTGCAAGTATTATTTTTAAAGATCGGAAAGCGTCCTATCCTAGAAGGTAAATTTGTAGCTATTTTTTCGTTAAAAAATACTTTGGGGTTGTCATCAAATTATTCTTATTTAAATAAAATTAATTATAGTGTATCGCATCCATTTTTGGGTGATTATGTCCGATTACGGCAAAATATTCAATGGAAAAAGATATGTACTGAAACTAACGATCAGTATGTTGTTTTCGCGGATATTATTAATAAAATAACAAGGTCTAGCGGAAAGGTAATTTAAGTATATGAAAATATATTTTTGTCGTTTATTAGTTACTTTATAAAATTGATTCAGTTTAATATTGTTTTATAGTTTGCGCCTATCTTATTAGTTGTTTCAACAAGATCTATGTTAATTTTGGATCAGCGAACACTTCAAGTAAAATATCGTGTACCTGCAACAGAAATTTATCGAATGTCTTTAAGTCCTTATTTGGATGATGTAGCTGTAGTCCACGTAAGAGCGGTAATATTAATTTCTTTTGCGTAAATTGGGCAATATATTACATTTTATTATAAATTTTAGTGTCCTATTACTAATATGTCAGAATGTAGCAGTGGTTCTACTACTCCGCAACCAACGGGATGTTTATTTCAAAGTGATCTTAATAAAAAAAAGGGTGACTTTGTCTTTCAAACAGGACATGTTATTGAAATTGTTACAAAACTATTTCTAGTTGTACAAAATGCTGTTGGAAAAGCACCTGAAGTAAACATAAGTACAGAGTACGTAATAATTTATTAATATGAGAAAACATTTTCCTAGTTATTAAATAAAATAATTATTATAGATTCGAAGCTAACTTTGGTCAGCAAACTGTGATTTTCACTTTTAAGTGCATGAGCTTGCCTGAAGTACAGCCAGGACAAATACGTGTTCTGCGTAAAGGGAATAAAATGGAAGTATTGGTATGAAATTAGTAATTTGCACGTTATTATTTGTTGTCGATAATTATTACAGATTGTTAAACATATCCTGCTTAGTCATTATTCAATTATACGTATTAGTATATTTATCGAAAGTGCACGTTAAATCATTTCTGTAATAGAGTTAAATATTTTCTAATAACATTAAAAAACATTAAATAATTAACATATTTACATTTCTTCAATAATCTGCCAAATAATGTGCCAAAATAATACAAGATATTATTTTAATAATAAACTACTATTAGAAAATATTCTAACTCTGATATATTAGCTACATTGTAATTATTTTATGATTCTATTCAGGCAATACATGCCAGCAAGTTCAATCACTGCCATTAGTATGACATGATTACAATTATTTATTATTTCATTAATAATAAAATAGTAAAACGTACAAATATATTTTTTTCTCAAAAAACAAATGTATAAAATAATGTAAATTGTGCGTTCGTTATATATTTCAATTGCTCACCTGAAGCAGATAGTTGTAATATTAAGTATTATTTCTTCAAATAATTATTGTTGGCATTTGTGTAATACGGAGTGTTATAACACTTTAAAACCAGTATTCATTTCAATTAATAATTCACTTATATGATTCACATTAATTTAACTGAGGTTATAAATTCGGTTAGGTTTATTTAGAAAATTAATTTATTACACACAAAATATTATTCAAAACTTACTTACTATTAACTAATTCACTATAATTAAAACACAATTATTTAATTAAATGTATTATTTAGATACGGTATTTTATTCTTAACGTAATCTTATTGAAGTGATTACTGACTGCGTGAATGATATATATTAGTTAGTAAAGTTTAAAAGTAATAACTTCCAAATTTTGTAAAAAATAGAATTTTTGTGTATTATCTCGGAAAAAAAAAATGTTTTATCAATATAGAAAATTTATATATAAAAATTATTAGCTGTAAATATTTTCACTAATATAATACAGTTATTATTAATTTTAATTAAGAACAGTACCTGATTTTAACAAAGTAGTAATTTAATTATAAAATTATTGGAAGTTTATTACTTTGACTTACGTAAAAATAAAAACAGTGCAATAATACTTGAATGAAATACATTAATATATAATATGTAAATAAGAAATCTAGGTAATTTGAACAAATGATACATGTATATGAAATATAACATATATACCTTGTTTTGCAGAATATGGGAACAACTTAAAAATCTATTGTTGTTTCAATTAACAATGATATATATATATCCAAGGGAAAAAATAATATATTTTCCAAATTTTTTTCTTACTATTGTAATTATAATTAAATACATGCAAGGAATATGAAAACCTTGTTAAAATTTAATATTCATTATAAATCAAATGAACTCTTCTAGGGAATTATTTATAAAGATATATTTAGAATTTAGTGTTATATATTTTAATTCAAATAATTTATACTACACTAAATATCTTGTTTTATAAAAATGTTAACATTGTAAAATTTTTACGATATCATATATAGGTACCTTTTAACAATTTTAAAAAAGAAAATTATCTTAAATATTAACCCGATTCTGCGTATTCTTATTTAAATATATGTACTTGCTTACATTTCATGTTATTAAGATAGCAAAAAAAATATTCATCAATTGTATTAACATTGTCCAGAATACCATGTGTTCTGATTAAAAATTTATTTGTAAAAGAGCATAATTTTATAATATGCTTTATAGATTTTCTGTTTAGTTTGTAATTTTACAAACACTAATTACTTATTTTACAATAAAATATTGAAATAATTTTATACAATTTTTTATTTAGATATGACAGTACATGGAATTGAAAATAATAATTTTTGTTATATTTAAAATACAGAAGTTATTTCTAAGAATTACACAAAACAAAATATTCAAAGTATAACAACGTATTTTTTACATTTCTATAAACAATTTTATTAAGATTTACTTTCTTTTTTAAGTTCCTGTAAATCGTCCTTTGCTTCATACGAAGTGCGCAGAGCTTCAAATAATTTTAACTGTACTTCATACTCCCCCTTTAAATCTGTATTCATTTGTAACATTGTCTCCATTTTTTTATTCATCAATTCATGTCTGTGTCTTTCTGCACTGATTTTAGCATCCATGCAATCCATTTTTTCTTGAAGATGTTTCACTTCCATGTTTCTTATCTCCAAAAGATCTTTTGTAATTGCAAGAACTTCTTTAAGTGAAGTTACTTGTTGGGTAAGAGCTTCTATTTGTAATTCTTGATTTTTTAATATTTTTGTTTTATCAAATATTATTCCTTTAGCTTTAACTAACATATCTTCGGATACTTTTTTAATTTTATCTACTTCATTTTGTTGTGCAGGTGATAATGAATTTGGTTGACGAGCTTTAAGTTCGGATATTTCAGTTTCTAAGCTTTGAATTTTATTTTTATAATTTTCACGTTCTTCTGTACGTTGCTGAAATATTATTTTAAATAAAATATATTCTTAAATAATTAATTAATAACATACTTGTAAATCATGTTCCAAAGATGTTATTTTTCCAGCCATTTCAGTAGTTTTTGTTTGCAATTGATCTAACTGCGCATCTTTTTGTATTAAAACTTTTTTAAGTTCATTTTGTGATATTTGTTGATCTCCCTAAAATAATTTTCAAATTAATCATATTTTATTGAACTACATATAATTTTTTTCTATCTTACAGATCCATGAATTTCAGTTTTGATTTCATTTTGTTCATTTTCTTTTTTTCCTGACATTTTTAGAAGGATTTTTCGGCCTATAAATATATTATTAAAATTACTTCAAATTTGTTCTAAATGGCAGTTATTAAAACTAAATAATATGTTTAAATAAATGAATAAGGCATTAATTTGGAATAAATAATCAATTTACCTATTTCTGATTGTATCTGCGTACTTCCTTATAAAATAAATGCAGGAAGAGAAAAAGTTATTTATAAATTTGTTCTATGAGTATTAAGTATATTTTTAGATTTATTTGAAATGTTTATTTTTTTATAATACTTTCATAAATAATAAAATACATTAATTTAAAATATGGTTCATTTAAAAACTGTAATTATTTATTAAATTATTAGATAACATTTATAGATAAAACTTTTTCGATTCAAAATTTGAGCGATATATCCGCCTTTCAAAATATTTGATAAAAACGATAGCAGCATTACCAATTTGGTCATAGACTCTTTGTCACTTTGAGGTTAAATTCCTCTCATGTTTCGTAATTTTGACACATGCTTCATCAATAAATTTTGCTTTGTATAAATACTATAAAATTCATAAAAAATTAAAATCATACATAACTAACAGTAAGTTTCAAAGTTAAAATTATATTGTACATTTTAATTAAATGAATATTTTATACTTTTCAATACAAAAACGAATCTAAATATAATGAATATATTTTTATAGTATAATGGAAGAATATACAAGGGAACCTTGCCCTTGGCGCATTGTTGATGATTGTGGTGGTGCTTTTACGATGGGGTTAATGGGTGGTGCGGTATTTCAAAGTATAAAAGGTTTCCGTAATGCACCTTCTGGAATAAATAGACGTTTTGTAAGCATCACTAATAAATTATGAATATCACCAATAAAATTAAAACGATTTTAGATTGGAAGTTTATCAGCAATAAAACAAAGATCACCAATAATTGCTGGTAATTTTGCTGTATGGGGAGGTATGTTTTCAACAATAGATTGTGCTTTAATTCAAATTAGAAAAAAAGAAGATCCCTGGAATTCAATTATTAGCGGTGCTGCTACAGGTGGAATCCTTGCAGCTAGAAATGGGGTGCCAGCAATGGCAGTTAGCGCTTTTATTGGTGGAATGTTATTGGCATTAATTGAAGGAGTGGGTATTATGTTTACTAGATTATCTGCTGAACAATTTCAACCTGTCCACCCGCCTATAGAAGATCCCTCACAACTTGGGCCACCTCAAGCCGGAGGTGGCTATAGTTTTCAGTAATAAATAATTAGGTTAAATTATAAAATAATTTTTGTCTAGTTGTGTATGATGTTATTATATTACACAATCTGTTGTACATATTTTTATTATTTTTGTGCAGATTTTATTTGCAAATATATTATTAAATAGAATAATACTTAAATCACATTTAATATAAATAATTAAACAAATGAAAACGCATCTTTTAATTGTTAGATAATGTATTATTACATTACAATTGAATATTTTGATCTGAATAAACTCAAATAATATTAAATTTGCAAATACCACAAACGATTTATAAAGGCAAAATATGGCATGGAAATGAAAAATAAATTTTTCTTTATTTAAAATGTATTCTTATTAATTCGTACATATATTGAAAATATTTTAACTTAACTGTTATTTAAAATGCTGAACAACTCTAACCTTAATTATAACAAATAATAAAAGAAATCAATTTTGATAAAAATAAGGTAGAAACGATTTTTTTTTTTTTATTATTGTAGTGGTAATTTTGTTCTAAAGATGTCTGCCGATGGTTGGTAAAGGAACGGCGCACAGCACAGCATTTATCGTTTTATAAAATGACACCGCCCCTATTTGCGGGGTGCGGCGAGACACTGTTGCATTTATGTTATGTATGTGTGTGAGTGTGAGTAAATGGTTTTATGACGTTTGAATACTATTTATTGTTTCTAAAGTGATAATCAAAAAGTGTATAGTTGAATATGACTGTTATCATTGTAAAATATGTTTGAACTCTAATAAGGTTTTGCATACAGTGTTTTAAGTGTAAATAATCTTATGTACACATGAGATATGTTACAAAGTAATGGTCCCTTTTTTATTTTAAATATGTTTGCGAATAATTAGAGGAATATCTTTTTAAAGGTGTTGCGTATAATTATATTCGCCGAGAGTATTATTCGGTGGAATTAAATAAATAAATTGTCATCTCGGAATGAGTCAGGTATCTTCTGGAAGCACATCAAATTTGCTTGCATCAGAAATGCCAGAAGCTGCAGAACCAGTAGCACCATTAAATATGCGTGAAAGAGATCATTTGAAAGAAAAGAAACTCTCTGCAGGATCACTAAATACTAGTGATGGCACAAGACCCAAAATGGTAACTGTCAAACATCCCGAATCTAATAAACCAAAGCCAACAGTTAAAAAAAATCGTCCGATACAAGCAGATTTAGATGTTACCAAAGAATTTTTAAGATGTAAAGAGGAACAAATTAAACGTTTAGATCTTAGTAAATCTAATATCACAAATTTACCACCGACTTTACGCGATCTAACGCATTTATCAGAGTTGTACTTATATGGCAATAAATTAACAGCATTGCCTCCAGAAATTGGATGTTGTACAAATTTGTTAACTTTAGCTTTAAGTGAAAATGCATTAACAAGTTTGCCAGATTCTTTGAGCAATTTGAAATCAATTAGAGTACTTGATTTGAGACACAATAAACTCAGTGAGATCCCAGATGTTGTTTATAAATTAACATCACTTACAACATTGTTTTTAAGATTTAATCGAATTCGCATTGTCGGAGATGATATAAAACATTTAACTTCTCTCACAATGTTAAGTTTAAGGGAAAATAAAATCAAGGAATTGCCAAATAGTATAGGAAAACTGGTAAATTTGATTACTTTCGATGTATCACATAATCATTTGGAACATTTACCTGAAGAATTGGGAAAATGTATTAACTTATCAACATTAGACTTACAACACAATGAGTTACTAGATATCCCGGAATCTATTGGGAATCTTCAACAATTAACACGATTAGGCTTGAGATATAATCGGCTTACCTCCGTTCCTAAATCACTGAGTAATTGTAAAAATATGGATGATTTTAATTTAGAAGGGAACGCAATCAGTCAACTACCTGAAGGTTTGTTATCTAGTCTTTCAGAGCTTACTAGTATTACATTATCAAGAAATAATTTTACTTCATATCCATCTGGAGGTCCTGCTCAATTCACAAATGTGGATTCTATTAATTTAGAACATAATCAAATTGATAAAATACCCTATGGTATATTTTCTCGTGCAAAAAATTTAACAAAATTAAATATGAAAGAAAATCAGTTAACATCTTTGCCATTAGATGTGGGAACTTGGAGTAATATGGTTGAATTAAATTTGGGAACAAATCAACTTACAAAGATTCCTGATGATATTCAATGTTTACAAAGTTTAGAAGTATTAATTTTATCTAATAATCTTTTACGACGCATACCGGCTAGTATAGCTAACTTACGGAAGCTACGAGTATTAGACTTAGAAGAAAACAAAATTGAACAACTACCAAATGAAATTGGATTTCTTCGAGAACTTCAAAAGCTTGTACTACAGTCAAATCAAATGTCAACGTTACCTCGAGCTATTGGTCATCTTACAAATCTGGTTTATTTGAGCGTTGGGGAAAATAATTTAACATATATACCAGAAGAAATTGGTACCTTGGAAAACTTGGAATCATTATATATTAATGATAATCCACAGTTAACAAATTTACCATTTGAACTAGCATTATGTTCAAATTTACAAATAATGAGTATTGAAAATTGTCCGCTAACACAAATTCCACCAGAGATTGTTGGCGGAGGACCGTCTCTTGTAATTCAGTATTTAAAAATGCAAGGTCCTTACCGTGCTATGTGATATCTTTTAGCACTTCATCAAAGTAAATTTTTTTATTTTCGTATTATGATATTATATTAAAGTGTTAATTTGTTTTCTAATAATTATGTTATAAAGAATATTGTGTGATCTTCTCATAGATCTTAATTGTCATTATATACGCTAATATTAAATAAGAAACACTGTTATATTTACTTTATAAACTGTCCGCATGTAAACTGAACCATTGAATTCTATAACTTTTTCATCGGATCATCTACTCCTCAAGATTAACTATCTATTTGTTTATTGCTGGCAAAATACATACAAGTAAGAAAAAATTATGATTAAATCATATTTTAATTTATTTATTGAATTACATTGAGAAATAATTATTTTCTTAAACTTATCTCTTTTCTAAGTAATTTTAAATGGGAATTTTTATTTCCTTATTAAATAACAATTTTTTATTTTATTTTTATTTTTTTATAAAAAATTAATACGATAATAGAGTTTTATAAATAAGTAAATAACTATTTTTGAAACTATTTATAACTTAATATTTATTACGTAACTCTTAAATCGTTTAATTATTAAGGTTATATTAATATCTGTAATAAATTGATTCTAATTTCTTATTATTATTTTCAGATTTGCCTGATTCAGTCCTTAATAATTTCTTGAAACTAACTTCTACAATAATTTATTGTTAACAAACATAATTTATAACGTATTAAATGTTTTTTACCTAAGCATTTAAAATTACAAGTTTTTATTTTTACCTGCTATAGGTAAAACAAATCATGATGCCATACTACATATAATATTATTAGGTGTAATTATACGTACGTAAATTGTTAGAAATAATAAAGAAAAAAAAAACTACAATAAGTTAGATGTTGATAATTGTTATATAACTACGTTTTACTCTGTTGTATTTGTAAATTAAATTTTCATATATTTTTAAATAACATTTTAGCATCATTTTTTCTCATACAAATTTACATGTACAACAATGTAACTCTTATGCTCTGCATAACATATGTTTGTTCAAATAATTGTAATTTTTATTATATTTTTTTTTTTTTTTTCAATTCATAAAAATGTGCAATATTTACACTAACATTTTGTATAACATATTGCAGAGCATTTATTTGTTTGTTAAATGTGATTTTAGAGAAATGTTTTAGCTATACATACTATCATGATATTCTTTTTTAAATGTTCTTTGAATAAATCAAATTTTCGTTTTTTTATTTTGTATTTTTGCATTTCATTTTATATTTTTTCTGTTCTTATATATTTCTAAATGTTGTGTACCGCAATCAATAAATTTGAATTAATATTCACATAAATACTTTTAATTTTTGAAAAATAATATTTATTAATGTTTTTCAAATACTTGTATGTACTGTGTATTACTATTTATTATAAAGAACACTAATTCACAAAACTGTATAGAAGTTATAATGCCGCTAAGGTATTGAATCGGGAAATTGATCAGTTCATGTTATAAAATAACGAATTTAGTTAATTCTATAGATAGACGATATATACATTTAAAAAGAAATCATAAATACTAGAATTGGCATTTATTCTCTGGGAATATTCCATCGAATTTGTACGTTTATTTTGATATTCTTTATACGCTTCGAAAATTTAATTATATGAATACGAGATAAATGTAAATATCATATAATATATTTATATATATATATAAA
>CM008233.1:4636640-4651828 GCA_002278615.1 Pogonus chalceus | reverse complement strand
AAGGGTCGGGGTATTTCCGAAGTTTGGAAACCTCTCGAACATTTCAATCGCAAAATTTAATCGTTGAAGATGGTTGTTGGTTTTAATTTTTGCACAAGCTGAATTTTGTAAGGTTTAAGATGCAAATCTTTCCTTATAATTATTTGATTTTCGAATGTTTTATTCTTGACCATTTTGGGACACCTATACAATTTCAGAAATTTACTTATGCATGATAAAATTTTCAAAAATTATCACTCTACTAATAAAAAAAGCAGTTATTTCTTTTTTAACGTATTTTAATTGTATTTTATTTACTTGATTATTAATAAATAATAGATTTCTTTTATAAAAATTAATAAAATAATATATTACAGAATAGCACTGATTATTACTTTGAATATAATTGGAGATATTTTTATGAGAATACATATAAAATTGAAAACAATAAGTCACATATGCAATCAACTATTTATTAAAATTATAGAAAATTGAATGTTTTCATCTATCAGTATTTTTTAAAAGATAATATATAATGAGCAAAAATGTTTTTGTGAAAGGAAACAAAAGATATTATTATCATTTAAATTTAAGTACAAACAATATAGAATTAAACTTTAATATTTTTCCTTATAATAAATTAAAAGTTGCCAGTTATTATATTTAAAACTATTACATAATTAATACTAATTGTAATATTTGATACATTTTTAATATTTTTTTAACAGGTAATTTATGAATTGTATGTAACTCGCAACTTTTAAATTTAAAAATATAAATTAATTTCAAACGCACAAAAGTAAACACATCTTTTTTAATCACATTTTCAAATGTAATAAAATAACTTTTATAATGGGAAAGTCGTTGAGGTATATTTAAAAAAAATATATGTTCTTTGCCGTAAAAAAAAACTACTTCGATATAATTTTAATTTCAACGCAAATAAATGGAAAAATGTAACTATAACATTTGAAAAGCTCGAAAATTGATGTTTATAATATAAAATATTCTTAACAAACAGCCCGCATCACTTTCCTAGTCTACTTAACAATCGTAAGTTTTACATCTTCACATGGTTTTTATATATGTACAACAATATTATTTCTATCAGTAAATTCTAACAAAAAGTTGTTTTAATAATAAGATCATCATTATTGTATACTTGAATGTGCAAACAGTTCTTGTAGAATATCTGTTAAAATGTGCTTTAAAATCTCATAAATCAATGTGTGCTATAGGTACAGTATTGTACTGAGTAATTGTTAAAAATAAAAAAAAAATGTAATGTATCTTAATAAGAATATTTGTTGTAATCGCCGCTGTTAACAGAAAAACAACAAAAAAATATTAGTGGCTGTATCAAAATAAAGATAATTTTATTGTATAAAAAATTATAATTGATTTTTTAATCTATACGTGTTGTTTATCCTGTATAGGTAATTACAATTCAAGTGGCTTAAAAATTACTTATCTTTTCTATTTTAAATGATTTCTAGTTTGGTATAAAAGCAATTACTTAAATCTATGTTCAGGCTACTTAGTTTGTGCGCAGTCTCACTTAAATGACTATTACTTTTATTTTTCATTGACTGTATTTTTGAACTACATAATTGTAAGCACTATAACGCAGTTTGCGGTTGTTCAACTTTTTAAACAAAGGCAAGTAAATTATTGGTCATATTTATTATTAAATAAATAATTTTCAATCTAACGTTATTTTCATAAATTTTTTTATATTATATATAGGAATTTTATTTAATTTTTTATCTATTATACATAAAATTATAATGTTTACACAAGATGCTAGCTATAAATATTCTTTATATTTATTTTTCAAATAATTTATTAAATTTTTGACCTTGTTTTATTTTTAATAGAAATAAGGTATTGTATTATAAATATTCAGATGAATAATAATTTTTGTTTTGTAAATTGACCTATTATTTATTGAAAACAAACAAATTAGATTATTTTCGGAAAAAACCATAAGATAAACATGAATCAGTTATTTTGCTATTATATTCTATGCAACTTGTGTACTATAAAAGATATAATTCACTTAATTTATATTCAGTATATCGCTTAATTAATAATATATTTATTTATTCAAGGTATTTAAACTGTAATATGGCTTCTTTGAAGTGTTTATTACTAACAATATGCTTAGTAATTCTTTCTGAGCATGCAATTGCAAAGAAATTTTTCGCTGGGTCTAAACGGGACAATAATGGACCACCACCACATAACAATGAACCTTTAATGGCCCGTTATATTGTCCATAATTCAGGTAAATTTTTTTTCGTAGATATTATATGGTTTCACTCATTATATAATATGGCTTTATTAATTTAATTTATAATATTTAAGATAATAAAAAATGATATTTATTTTATAGTATTTCGTTATAGAATATGATTCAATTTAAGAGTTTATATCTACATTGCTTTTATAATTATTAAATAGTTTCAAAAACAAAATTTAAAATCCGAAATTCGGCTATTTTATTTTAAAGTGGAATTTTTCGAAATTTCCTTATTTTATAGATTGGGCTTCTGTTGGTACTATTTCCGTTACACCATCTATAGTAGGCTTTCCATTTGTTGGTTTAAAATCTATTGCTGATGGACCGGCAAATAATGGAACTGGTGTTCCATATATGTTAATGACTGATATGGATGTTTCCATGAATGATATTAACGTAAGATAAAAAATACTAATTAGTAGAAATAAAATCAAAAAAATATATAAAAAAAATTCTTTTAGCATAATAATAAATGTACATTATTCATGTCACTCGCTCAAGGTGATTATTGTAAAACAAAAGATTATGATCCACAAGATCCTAGATGCGCTAGAGTAATGTTAACTGGAAGTGTAGAAAAGGTACTTTTAATATAAATTAAATTATTATAAGAAATAATATAACATATTTTATTATTAATAGTTAGAAAAAGATAGCCCGGAAGAAATTTTCGCTAAAAGTGCTTTAATTGCAAAACATCCAGCTATGAGTTGGTGGCCAACAGGTAAAACATACATTTATTAATAAATTAGGAAAAAATATAACTTATTTTTATTTGATCTAGATCACAATTTCTTTGTTGCCCGTCTTAATATTATTCAAGTTTCACTTCTTGATTTCTTCGGAGGTATCAAACATATTACACCAGAAGAATATTTTGCAGCCAAAGAAGATAATAAAAATATTCATTTAAAAACAAATGACGTTGAAGCTATTCAAATTATTTTTTAATTGTATTTAGTTGATATTCATCTTGCCATAGATAAATTATTTGTAAATATAAATATGTACATATATAGCAAATAAAAAAATATATAATCAATTTTATTTTAATTATTGCAAAATAAATAGATAATAAAACATATTTATTCTAATTAACTAACATGTTTAATAGAAATCATTCACATTTTTTAAATAGTTTATGGCGTAAAAGCCGATCTACGTATTTAGTAAATAAATTATATTTTTTGAGACTTAAACATATTTACATATTTGTTTTAAATATTGATAATAATATGCAACTCTATGCTTTATTTTAAAAAATGAAAAAAAAAAAAGTATTTTTATAGCAATATGCACTTAAAAATGCACTTTTATTATTATTTCTTCCATTTTATATCTTTCATGTATATATTTTGATGGAAATTTTTGCAAACAAAAAAGTTATTTATATAGCAGGGGGAGAGAAAATTATTTGAATCATTTAATTTGCAATATCTATAATTACTCATATAAACAAATGAATTAATTATATCTTTTTTGTTTAATTGCGCATTTATAAAACAGTATACATATCCCCCCACTATGTTACTTAGATACGTAGCAATCAGAATCGGGGAAGGCCCGTGAAATTAGGGCGAGGGACATAGGGACGTAGAGAGGGAATATAGCTGTGATGACAAGTTTTGGATATCGGAATATGAAAAAACTTTATCATTGTTAATTGGTAAGTTTATTCAACAATGTCTAATGTATGGTACTCTGTATAGTGTTTATAAAGTTATTATTTTAAACATTTTAATTTGAATTTGTATACATATATAATGTTTTTATTTGTGTGAGGTTAACTTTAATAGTAAAATCTGTTATCAGTATGTTTAATTTTGTGGAATGTTCTATGATCATGAATAATATAGATAAAAACGATCATTTCTGTGATGGTAAGATTAATTTAATTTTTTTTATACTTAATATTTGATTTATATTAATTTTATATGTGTTTCAAGGAAATAAAACAGCCGACACTATGAGTTTCCTAGGAACATTGAGTCCTGCTGCGAGCTCAGTAGATTCTTCGGATATTAAATTAAATTCTCCAATGTCTATGTCGTCTTTATCTCCAGTGCATGGTTTGATGAATACGATGAATACAAGCATGTTTATGGATGATGGTATATCTAAAATTATTAATTATTGCTATTTATTTCTAATGTGTTTTGTTTTACTTATTTACTTACATTATATAAATTGTAGCCTTAGATATGCCTATACTAAGAATTTTAGAAGAACCTGTAGAAAAGTTTCGTTTTCGATACAAATCTGAAATGGCAGGTACTCATGGTTCTTTGACTGGAAGAAGTTCCGATAAAATACGTAAAAATACGTA
The DNA here is from genome assembly GCA_002278615.1 of Pogonus chalceus. Taxonomy (NCBI): domain Eukaryota; kingdom Metazoa; phylum Arthropoda; class Insecta; order Coleoptera; family Carabidae; genus Pogonus; species Pogonus chalceus. The sequence continues at coordinate 4,647,221 of CM008233.1, read as the reverse complement.
CCCAACAGTTGAGGTACTTCGTAATTTGTACATTATATCAAATGAAATAAATATATATCTTAATTTTAATATTTTTTTAGTTAACCAACTATGATGGACCGGCTATAATACGATGCTCTATTTATCAATTTAAAAGTGATATTCCACATGCCCATCGTTTGGTAATAAAAGTGGGAAACGGAGAAAAAGATGATCCTCACGATATTGAAGTATCGCCAACAAGAGGATATACAGCGATGTATGTTATCTAAAAATTTAATTTGTATTAACTGATCAATTTTTAAATTATACCAATTTATACATATGTTACAAATTTTATAGCTGATTTATCGTATTATATATAGATCATATTGAGTCATAATATACATAGATAACATATCATATAAAAGTTAACGTATTAAATCATTCATACAATAAATATGTTTTTGTATTTTTGCAAATATTCTTTACTATTGATATTAAATTAAAATGATAAATTTAAATTACATAATTTACCGCTAATAGATATATTTAAATAATAGATTTCAAGGAATGGGTATTATCCATACAGCGAAAAAACATTTATTACAAGAATTATCTAATAAGATGCTAAAATTATACAAAGAAGATTTGTATCGGAAACTAAACTTCAGAAATTTAACCCGAACAGAGGAATCTGAAGTAATGAAATTCAGATAAATTTTTTTTGAAATAGTAAAACTTTTTTTTTTTAGATATCTAGACAAGCTGACATTGAAACTAAAATAATAAATTTAAACACTGTTAGATTGAAGTTTGAAGCCTTCAAAGAAGATAATATAAACGGATACAAAGTATTAACTCCATTATGTCGGCCTGTGTTTTCTAATGGAATAAATAATTTAAGTAGGTTTAATTTTCATAAATATTCTATAATAAACTTATCATTTAATATGTTTTTTAGAAAGTGCCTTAACGGGTGAACTGAAAATAGTTCGCTTGGATCATACAACTGCAAGTTGTGTGGGGGGTCAAGAAATATTTATACTCGTAGAAAAAGTAACCAAAAGTAAATATATATAAAAATATTTTATTATAGTTGTTTTAATATTATATTATTTTTTAGATAATATCAAAGTAAGATTTTTTGAATGTGACGAAGATGATAATGAAATATGGGCGGATTTCGGAAAATTCTCTCACAATGATGTTCATCATCAGTATGCTATTGTTTTTAAGTAAGTATAATTTATATTTTTTCCATTTCTATTATGCTAAATTTACGTATTATTTAGAACTCCACCATACAGAGATTTGAATATTGAAAGTCCAGTCAATGTTTGCATTGAACTATTACGACCTTCCGATGGTGCTCGCAGTGAACCGCGTGCTTTTAAATACAAGCCACAAGATAAAGTGGGTAGAAAAAGGGTGCGATACAGTGACAGTTTTTCTAGTAATGAACTACCACTGACTATAAATAATGTGTCATTTGGTAGTAGTTCAATATCAGTGTCGGACTCTTTAATTCCTCAAGATCCGAATTTTTTTAACAAAGAAATTAATTTGGATTCTGAAGAATTCGAAGATTTATTCCAAAATGTTGGCAACGATTATAAAATTCTAAATGAAGCTATATTTGATTTAGAGAATATCGTTACTGATGCTGCTTCGAATAACACAAGGTAGGAGATTTGATTATATAAATTTGTTTTACATTTATTTAAATAAAATATTTTTAGTTCATCATCTACAAAATTATCAGATTCTCCAAACTTTAAAATAGCTAAAAAAGTTGTTAACGACTTAGAAGCATGTTTAAAAAAATCTCCGCCTCCTTATATTATAGAGACTTTAGTTAATAATTTGTTTAACGATTTTTGTACTGATGAAGGCAATAAGTAAATATTTAATTATATTTGAATTAATTATATTACTAATCATACTAATTATTTTAGTGCATTGCATACTTGCATATTATGTGAGCAGTATCAACATTTACAATATATTTTAGTTCTTTTATCAAAAATGAAACATTTAAAAATTCTTGATATTAAAAATAACTCTGGAGAAACAGCACTTCATTTAGCTGTTAAAATTAATAATCCAACAGTTGTTAAATTGTTATTACCAGTTGGTGCAGACGCTAATATCGTCGATAAAACCGGAAATACACCTCTACATGTAGCAGTTTTAAATGATCTAAATTTAGAGGAGTATTCACATTTGCTTAATGCTTGTGATGTTAATAAAGAAAATGATGGTATATATTAAAAGTTTGAATTTATTACTTAAATTCTTAAATTATAATTTTTTTAGAGGGCCATACTTCTTTGCATTTGGCTGTATTAAATGGAAACCTTAAATCGGTCATGTTATTAGTTAAAGCAAATGCTGATGTTAATCATCAGCATCCATCTAATGGAAATACTGCGTTACACATGGCTATTCAAGAAAAAGAGGCAGAGATACTTAAATTTTTACTTGAAAAATCAAATGCACGAATTGATATTGAAAATTTTGCTAAAATAACTCCTGTTTATTTAGCAAAAATTTTAATAACTTATGAAGATGCATCCGTACAAGTTTTTAAAATTATAAGTGATTATGTAAGTAATATTTGATGTAATTGCGTTTTATATGTACGTCATTTTTATATATTATTGTTAGGTTAAGGAAAAGGGTTTTGAATCTTTAATGATTAAAATGGAACCTGAAGAAGATGAAAGCAGTTCTGAAGAAACAGAGGTACTTAATAAATTTTAAAAAATTATAAAATAAAATTTAGTTCTAATATGATTTTAGGCTGTTAATATAAAATTAGAACCAAAGAGTCCGGAATCAATGGACACAGATTTTAATATTGCTCAATTAAAAAATATGCAATTTAATTCTGAATGCATCAGTGCATTAAGCAAAGTATTAGATAATTCAGTTGTTTTACAAAAATTATCTAAAGATTTAGAATTTGACAATATTCAGACCTCGTTCACCAAATTGACGACAAGCATGCTTTTGAATTTTGCAAATGTAAGAAATAATCAGTTTTATAAGATTACATTTTTAAAATTTATTTAAATATTTTTTAGGTAACAGGAGTGAAAGTTTTCGCTGTACGGCAATTATTAAAGAAATATGAACAGTTGGAAGCTGTTCAAATAATTGATAATTTTTACCTTTAATTACTACAATTTTAAATCGGTCATAGAAAATGTGTTTTTTTTTACAATTCTATATGTAGTTTTTTATAATTACTTTTTTCTTAATACTTTTATTCAATTTCAATGCCATAAATTAGTCATATTTTAGATAGAAAGCTATGAGTAAAAATAAATATGTATTGTGCATTAGATTGTGATATGTACATAAGATATATAATTTTAATTAAATTTTAATAAAACTATTGTTCTATATGAATATATGATTTATTTCCTGTTTATTAAAAGTTGTTTAGTACTTACGTCATGGAATACGTAAGAGATAATACGTATTTATGATGCTCATTTCACACAATTGTCAACAAGTGTTCATGATCTGTCAAATTACCAATATATTTTTCGCTGTAATCTTCAAAATTTATAAGAATGATAAAATTATAAAATAGATTAATTTGTTAATAATTTATGATGTTTGAAAGTATAACTGATGACGAAGATAATTTCTTCACTCCAGCGTCAAGGTAAATAAACTATACTTAAATAAAATTGTATATTTATATAAATATTATAGTTCCAATTTGGCATCATTATTTGGAGTTAAAAATATGTCTCATTCAAATAAAACTTCTGGTAATGTAACATTAACATATACAGCTCCAAAACAACCAACTAATAAAGCTAATGAAACATCGAAAAAGGAACCGGTTAAACATCAAAGTTCTGTACTTATATTTAAAGAAGTTTATGCATTTAAATTGTAGGTAAAGCATTATCTTTTTAACTTTCAACTAAAAGTTACCTATTTACAGAATAGAAAAAAATTATATAAATCAAGGAAAATGTGGTTTCGCCTTAGTAGGAAATGATAATGTTCATTTGTACCAATTGCTATTATACAAACAAAAAAATGATATTATTAGTATGACGAAATTAACACCAGAATTTCAATTCATTGTTCAGAGAGATAATTATTGTTCCTTTTCTGACGATAATAAACATGACTGGGCTATTCATTTTTCTTCTGAAACAGATTTAAATGATTTTTTAAAAGTAATTGAATCTCGAGGTTCTAAAATAATACGAGAAAATTTAGATACTTCAAAAGATATGAATATAAAAATACATTATACCAAAGAACCAGAATTAGAAAAAGATTTTCAAAGACAATCTGATAGCGAACAATCAGATACTTCTGGGAACAATATAAAAGCAAATATTTTATCTCGTATGGCTAAAATGGGACAAAAAATTTTACCCATTAATAATTTATCTGACGGTACGGACTCAGACACTGATAAAGATAAAAGTTTACAAAATAAAGGTGGGAGGAGAAAAAAAAGTTCTACCTCAGGTGTTAGTCTTGCATCATCAAATGATATATCGCATCAAAAATCTGGAGTAGCTGGAACTGCAAGATCTGTACCACTTGTTCCACAACCATATAATTTTGTTAACGGCCAGTATATACCTTTTATACAACCACAAGTACCACAGATCGTACCATTTACTGCAGATATGAATCCTGTTGGTAATAAAAACAAATTACCAGTAGAAAACATAACCTCACCTGTAATGTATACATCGGCTGCACCTATAGCAGCATCATACCCGTATGATCAAATGCAAATGTATTTTTCTGAAAATAGAACTCATAATAGTGAAATTCGAATGAATATACTTAGATTAACAAATAAGATGGATGAAGTATTAGATAAGTTTCAAAAAATTGAAGTTAATTCAAATATTGCATCTACATCAGAAACTAATTCTAATAAAGAAATATTGCATGACGAAAATGAAAAATTAAAAATGCATTTAAGAAAATTAGAAAAAGAAATTAAAAGACTTAAGGAGATAGAAGCAAAGCGATCTACAGAATTAGTAGGAAAGGAAACGCCTGTGTTAGAAGAAAATGAAGAATTAAAAAAACTTCTTGAAAAACATATTGAAAAAGAAAAGGAATATTTACAAAAAATAAAAGTTTTGGAAATAAAATTAAAGGATGTATTAGAATTAGAAAACTGTAACAAATTACAAAATGAAAATAATGACAAATCAAATCATAGTAAAGATAAATATGATAATATTGATGAAATTATTAAGAAAATAATGAATTCTCTTTATCAAGATATTAATAATCAAATTTTGGATGATGAAGCAATATGTGGTAGAGATGTTAAAAAAATATTAGCGCAAAAAATCGTGGATAATACTTACAATATAATCGCAGTTGTAAGTGAATTAAGTTTAGCAAAACGGAGAGAAAATGAGTCGGAATAAAAAAAAATTTTTTTTTTTTTTTTTTGTTTAAAAATAAAATTAAATAAAAATCTAGAGAATATGTACGTGCAATAAGATTTGATAACTTTTACATACCCATATAAAATTATAGTTGCCATGTTGTATTTTATAATATGCTTGTTAAAAATATCATTAAATATATTTTATGAATATACATAATCATGTATATTTTTTGTTAAATAAGAATAGTCATATTCGAAGATATCATTTATATTGAATGAATAAAATAACATTGCATTACAGTGAAATAAAATGGAAATCATTTTTAGAAAAAAAGTGCAATTTCATTAACAGTATTACGATTTTTTTTATTAATAAGAATCGGATTTTTATATAATTTAGATTAATCTAAATGAATGGAATATTTGTCACATCTGTAATAGCGCATTATGTAAGAAATTATGAATTAATTATGGGAATGATTTGTTAGAAATTACATTATTAAAAAATATGAAAAGTTGGTGATCAAAATAGTTATTTAAAAACTACAATTGATACTTATGTTTTACCATGCAATAGCACAGATAGAAATAAGACACAGTAGGAAACAGTACTGTTTTGTCGTGTTTTTGGCTACTATTTTATAAATATTTTTTACTTAACACATATAATAGCTTTTCATTTATAAATAATTTTTTTATTTCTGGAATGATAAATTTACAATAAATGAATGAACAATGATAATTACATATAAAAACAAAAATTTGTTATTCTTATAATTTATATATCAAATTATTNCCTATATACATTTTATAAATAAGAAAAAAAAAAAAAAAAAAATACTTTCGCTAAAATTTTAAATAAATAAATTAAAAATTTACAACTAACTTTAAAAATAAATATGAAATAAAATTACATTATTCACAATATCCGGCAAAAATTTAATAATTTTACATCTCTAGATTTTTAAAATTTACCATACATTATGCGCACACTTTTCACACTTAGGGTACAGCATCGAGTGCAGTCCGGTCCTTTTTGTTAAGGAAAATACATATATTAATATATCTCATTTTGTAGTAACAAGACACACAATTTGAACACAAGAGTGATAGGAGCACGGGACGACAAGACATATTGTGATTTTTATTCTTTTAAATATAAATTGTTACTTTAAATCGGTCAACGTTTAACGAGGATAGGAGAATTATTAATAAGTACAATAAAACAATTTTTAATATTTTAAATTCATCCTCTAATGGTTGTTCATTCAGTTTTTAAATATTCCATCAATTTTTCATTTCATAATACTTTTTACTCTATAACATATTAATTAATGTACCATATTGTACAAAATCTAGCAAACGAATTAATCAGTAATATCATTAATTGAATATTTAAGGATAATTAAAAAAAATTAATATTATTCTTAAATATTCAGCTTAACCTTGTATATAAATTACATATTAATTTTTGTCTGTTCTTGAATCATTTTAATATTATTGTATAATACATGTGCTTTTCAGATTTCCATTTTTTTAAAGACACAATAAATAATTCAGTAATAAAATTTTTCAACCTTTTACAGCTTACACAGCGGGTTGCTACAGCTACATGCAGTTCGGTTTATTTTTAAATTATAATACACTACACATCGATAGTCCAGAAACAAAAAAATAATAAAAAAACCACTTCCATATTAATATGTTCAGGCCACTACCACTGAGAATACATTTATTGAAACGGTGTGTTGAATCAAGCACTTTTTGTTACTAACTAGCGCAAGAAAATCTATACAGGAGAGAGAAAGATATAATAGAATAGAGTCGCTTTTGCGATCTATTAACGTAGACAAGCTTTTTTGTGATTTTTAAAATTCCTCAAATACATATTTAAATGCACTTAAAATGTCTTTAAACCATGAACAGGGGAACATTTTTAGTTCAACTTGTGAAACGAAATATTCACCAAAACCAACAGAGAGTACGTCACAACTGAATTAAAACACTTTTTTTTTACTTTATTATTTTCATAGTATTCTTCTATTTTTTTTTCTTCATGTAGTTATAAACAGACACTTGAATGCGTTGTTTATGTTTAACTACAATTTTCTATTCCATGTTTATTAGCCTATTCTTTGTTGACAATTGCTTCATCCTTATTCACAGCATCTTTGCCTAGTTCAGAATTTTGATTGGTAGAGCTAGATCCATTTCCTGTTACTGTAACTTTATTCACGCCAGTGTTACCACTTATTAGTGATGCATTACTAGCATTTATTCCTGATGATGGACCGTTTTCGCTTAATTTTGAATCTTCTGTTTTATCAGATTGGGACGATGGAATTCCGCCACCTATTAAGTAATTATTAGAATTCAATCATTATTTGTTATATTTTAATGATTTATTTTAGAATATAATAATTATTTACATGCACCATTTTTATTGACAATTCTGATTTTTGCAAAACTCCACATGCGTGTAAACTTAATAAAAAAGGAAAGTAAATATTTAATTAATATATTAAAAATAATTTCTGTTTTTGTGCTTAACTTTTATACTCTACCTTGTCCTCCATAATACTGTCTTGGTGGACCACGTGAATTTTGGTTATGAGTAGGTCTGTGTCGATTGGAAACATTACCAGAACTCTGAAGGGAGCTATTCAAGGCTGGCTGAAAATTTACTGGACGTTGAATTGGAGCTGGATATCTGGTAGGAGGCTATAAAATAATTTTTTATTTTTAATATATTTTTTTTTAAATAAATACAAAATTTATAACTTACAATTTGGGCTGATTGCTGATTGTTTGCCGATTGATATGCGGAAACATATTTGTGCTGCGTCGGGCTAGATTGTGGCGGGGGTTGTTTGCAATTTTGTCGAGATTTAGGAGATGGAATTTGTGGTGCTGAAAAAGAAAATTTTTAATATTTGCTACCTAATTCTTTGACGATAAAAACAATCTTTTAATAAAAAGATACTGAAATTTATTATCGTTTTTTATATACAATTTAAAGAATATTATATATTTTACATAAATTAACAAATACAAATATGTAATACAAGAAATTAAATATTAAAAATAAGATTGTTTATGTAACACAAAAGCTAAATAATAAAACAAAATAGTTTTATAATAATAAAGTGGTAAATATAATTTCTTTTATTAAAATTATTATCTATTAAAATGTTTATATTACCTGTTGATATTTAATAAATATAAAAGAAAAAGAAATTATGTAATAGCCCCCCCTCCATATAAACTGACTACGAACATATTAAATAATTTATTTTATTACATATCGACAGATAGTCATAACCATTTAGACAATATCTATTAAAATAAAAAGAAAATGAATACACAGTACATAAATAAATAACAGATTTACTGAGGAAAAGTCACGCTTTATTTACCAGTATTGAAGACAGATGCAATTACATCCTGTTGATTAGCACCCGGTGATTTTAGTTGTTGTGAGCGTCCACTTTGATCAGCCATATGTTGTGTACCTACGCCTTTTAAATAGTTGGGATTGGGCAAACTGGGCGAGCGGAACTGTTGTTGTGCTGTGAGTGCAGCTGCAATTTGCATCTGAGAATTGAGAAATTGTGATCCGAAATTCTGTAAGCCAGCAGCATTTGCATGTGATTGGCTATGAGTACCGAACACATTGCCTTGCAGTCCAAAACTAGTTTGATGTTGATGTAATGGAGCTGACTGAATTGTAGAATTTCCGGGTTGTTGATAGAAGCCAGTTTGCGCGCCTATAATAAGATAATTATCAAGTATTAAGAAAAACAAGTTTGTTTTCAAAATATGTTCAATTTTTGAAAATTTATTAAAATTTATACCTGCTGATCCTGAGTAATAAGACGATGAAGGTTGTAGACCAGGAACAACACTATTTTGAACTGGTCCTGTGGGTCCACGTTGTAATACACCTGTACTAGACAAATAATTTGCCTGCATATTAGGATCATACGGAATATATAGTTGCTGCTGCTGTTGAGATTGTTGTTGATAAGCTTGGCCAACTGTACCTGCTTTCGTACCTTATAAAAAAATTCAAATATGAAATAAATAGGTTAAGATAAAAATTAATAACATACCAATAGCACTTATTTGTTGAGAAGATGGTTTCACTGTTGCCGACATTAGAGAATTAGATGTTGTTGATATGAGCACAGTACTTGGGTTATTGGTTAGCTGTTGAGATTGTCCAAAAGGTCCAGTAGCCGCCTATAAAATAAACATTTAATATATTTTTTTTAAATTAAGTAACATTTTTAAAATGTCTTATAATTTAAATTAATATATTTTTAAATATCAAATACATAAACCTTTGGAATTGTAGTTCAGTCCATAGTACAAAAAAATACATACCATTCGATATTGTGATGAAATACTCTGGTAAAGATCAGGCGGTGGCTGAGCACTCGGTGGTGGATGTGGTGGAGCAGTTTGTAAATACATTGATTGCGCACTATATGGACTAGACCCAGTTTGACCGAGTCCATAAGGATTCGGATACTGAGAATATTGTGAGCGTCCTTGAGTGTTTAATACCTGTGATTGGTCCATTTGAAATCCGTAAAGACCACCTTGAGTTGGCATTTGTTGTGTAGAGTTGAAGAGAACTGTTGGGGGAGATGGTATTGCTGACATGCTGCCGTATTGAGCGTTTCCACCAAGGCTTGCCTATTATATAAAAATTCGTAATTAGGTAGTAGCTTTAAAATCAAAATATTACATACAACTATACAAGTTTAAAAGTTAAATTGAAAATTACCTGATAATTAATATGTTGATTGCTTGTATATTGTTGCGGTGGTTGTCCCATTCCAACACTAGCCCCTAGTACTTGTTGCATGGGTGGCGGGCTAAGTGGGTGACTAATCAAATTTTGTCCAACCATTGCTGAATGCTGGCCAGCACTACCTGCCCCAGGATGCTGTTGTGACGCGGCATGGTGTGTGCTTACGGAATGTACAGCTTGACCTGTGCCCGCCAATTGTTGCGTTGGCTTTACCTAAAATGTTACGAACTGTACTTCAAAACAAGAATTTTAAAAACCTTATATACATGTATTATATGTTAATATAATCTCCCATAATATAATAAACAACTTCTAAAAATTATATTAACGAAATTGTGAACATTAAAAATAAATTAAATATATATTATTCAAATTTATTATTAAAAAAAAAAAAAAGATCATT
>CM008233.1:4569796-4594928 GCA_002278615.1 Pogonus chalceus | reverse complement strand
TATAATACTCTGATGATTGTATTTACCATAAAATATTCTTCGTGTATAAAAGAAACTTTAAAATAAATTATTTATTAATAACTGATCTATTATCATCTTCAAGTTATATTAAATCGAAGTTAACATAAATTGCTTCTGTAATAGAGAGCTTCAAATCTTTTTTCTCTACTGACATTAAAACTCGAACAATAATAGCGGCTTAAATCTATTCGCAAAAGACTTAAATGATGTAAATCGTAAAAATCAATTAAATGTTTCGATTCTATAAATTATAAATCAAATAATAAAGATTTTCATAAGAAATATAAAAAACGCCGAACTATTTTTTCTCTTATTATTTGATTATATTTGCAAAATCGCTCTAATTTTTTGATTCCATAAATTATATTTTTAAGGAACGAAATATGAGTATTTCTGGAGATGTATGTCTAAAAGACTTCAATGACACCCAAATTATTAATTTATTAATTTCTTTTTTTATTTGGTTTCCAAAATATGCATGAATAATGACAAATCAGATTAAAATCTTAAAAGACTAACATAGCAATTTTACTAAAAACAGTCACTTTTGGCAATGCCATTAATTTTAATTCAAATAATTGGTAATTTCATAGCAGCTATAATAAAAAAACATGTGGCCTTATATTTCCATAGTTTCCAAGATATACCAAAAATAAAATATTGAAAAATTGAGCAGAAATCAGTATTAATTCTCAATATCATAAATTAGGACTCAAATTATAAGTAATACATAGCAAATATAACAAAAAATGCGCAACTTTATTTATATTTTTAGTTACCTTGATATTTGCAAATACTAAGATCGGAAAAGAATTAATTTATATTCTTACAATTTTAATTAAAATATATATCAATTGATAAATAATTTTATAACAAATATAATAAATAAATTATTTTAAATCTAAATAATATATTCGTTAATAAAACGAAAATTTCTCAAAATTGCTTTTAATTTTGCAAAATTAATCAAATTTTTCGAGACTATAGAGATTCTGGCTCAGCATAAGACTTTCTTTACGCGAATCATTGTAAAACGTGTTTTCTCAGCTTATTTAAAAACTACACGAGTACATCATCTATCTAGACCAGAGGTTCTCAAGATTTTTTAATTTTCTCTAGACCCCTTGCCTTCTCAATATTGAATTTTTCTAAAATCATTTAGATATATCCGTTTCTATTATACCAGATTTTAATATATAAATAACAATTCAGTTTTTTAGTTTAGGGAAGATTTCTTTGTTGCTTTGCTGTGGTTAATTTTAAACAATAGATTACCCATAATTGTAGTAAGTGCCTATTTATAATATTAACTGTTTAAATTAAAACCAAACACATGCAAATAGAAATTAACTCTAGGAAAAACGTTGCTTTTTAATTTTTTCTAAGACTTATTTTTATAAAATTATAATATTAATAATCAAAGTATTTTTAATAACTATACATATATTCAAATTTATTTAACTGAATTCTGCTTTTAACCATTTCGCTTATTTAAAAGATGGCCTGTTAATTTTCAAAACTATTTGTCTGTGCTTATTAACTGGTTCTTAAATTTTGAGTAATCAATAAAATTTTGCTTGATTAGGTTTATAAACTTTAGATTTTAATTAAAGACTTTGTTTATTAAGTTTGTTTTCAATACTCCTATTAATAATTAATAATTTGAATATATTTGTGCAAGTACATTTGAATTAAATCTGAACAAGTATAAACACAATCTTTAAAAATCGTAATAAGACATTAACACCTAAATTTTAACAATGTTCTGCTTCATGGACCTCGATTTGCAAACCATGGACCCCCTTTATTTTATTTTTTCGCTAACATAGATCCCTTGAAAATCATAATCGACACCTAGGGAGTCTATGATATAAACGTGAAACTAAGTGATTCAAAATTTATTCATTTAAAAAAATGATATTTCAGGGTATTCCGCCATTATTATAGTTGTATAGTTGGAGATGGTAATTTAAAAATATTGAAAGCAATACAAAATGAAAATAGAATAGAACAGTGCATAAATGTAGGTATGTATATAGCCGGCATGTTATGAGTGATGTCTTGTTCTAAGAATCCAAAGTATTTGCAATCTTGTCTTATTATAATAACTCGGTATCACTTTCTCGACGTAATTGCGTTGCTTCTCGTACCTGGAAACGTGCGTTTTTGCACTGTGCCGCTGATTGACGACTGCTGAGCGCTGGGTACTGAATGCAACCGTCAACCAGTTAATGCTACAATATGTTATGTTTTTGATGCGCCCGATATAAATGGCTGCCATATTTAATTTGTGTGCGTTGTTGTTTTTGTATCTGTACTCTTTACTTCACGGAATACTAGAATCTATAATATTCTTACTTTATATATTCATATTTAAATAATCTATATTATTTTGTAAAAACGTATTTTTTTTTCTAAATAACTTATAGACTTTATACCTACAAAGTTCTTTTGAATTTAATAAATATTTTAGAGTAATTAAAACACCACGTAGTAAAAACAAAAACACATTAATAAGTGAAGCATAATAGAATTATCAATGAAATTCAATGTCATTTTAATTCACAAACAAAATTTACAAGAATCTGCAATTATTTCATTGCATTTTTATCGAATAAATAGAAAAGTTACACATTAGTTAATGTATTTTTCACATGTGTCGCAAAATACTATGATGCGTAAAAATAAAATTATTCCGTTAATAATAAGTTTATTTTATGTAAATAATATCGATCCACGCACAAGATACAGGTAAATTAAAATTTCCATCTTTAAGCAGTTTACAGAGTGCCATGCAAAATGAAACAATGATTTCTTAATACTTTGTGTTCTTTTAATTGTTATTTTAATGTAAGGCACATTAAAATAATGTAGATTTACTTCGAAATAAAATGAATTTGGTATGAAAAATTAGACAGACCAATATAAATATTAATTGTGAAATGTAGCTTGAAAATTATAATTAATTTTTATACGAATAAATAAAACTCAAATTAATGATTTCATCGATATTTTATTTAGTTAACTTTTAAATATAAAGACAAAATGATAAAAAAATTCATAAATATAAGAACTGAGGCAATGCCACTTAAATTAGAGTTATTTGTTTTATTTTGCATGGCACTCTGTAAACTACTTAAAGAGGGAAATTTTATTTTTTCTGTATTTTGTGGCAGGATCGTAGTTTATCACTAAAAAGAGGTTCATTGGATACACATTTTAAATCTGAACAACTTTTGCATTTCAATATTTGTCCTAACATTAATAGCGTAATGAAAATTTTACCATTTAATTTTTATTTTATTTATATTAAAATTATAAGTTTATATGACATATTATGCAGCATATTTAACTACTTAAATTTAAGAAAGATATGAGGTAACTAACATTAATTTTCGTTTAAAATCATAATTGTTTTCCATCAAAACAAAACTTTCCGAAATTTGCAATTTCTTGGTCTTACAAAAAACTTATTAAACCACTGCGAGTAAAAATCTTTCAAAAGGGTTTAAAATATTAGAGTCGAAATATATTACATTATACAATAATAATTATGCTCAAGTTCAAGCTTGTCTAAAATTGAAACAAAATGTATTGATGCAGGTTTTGCAATAACAGAAATTTTAATATAGATATAAACTAAAAGTTTCTAGAACTTTAGAAGCTTAGTAAATATTTCTAACTAAAAATAAAATTGAATAAAACTTAAATATTTCTTTTAAAGATGTTTATTTTTTGTTGAAATATTCTTTTTTGATGAAAGGAAAAATAATAAGTGATGATTGTTCAAGTATTATAATGAAAGCCATAATCGGCGGCAATGGTAATGGTTACGGCGACAGCGCCATCCACATCCATCAAGCCTGATGGTGAGTGGTGCTGAACCATGAACCATTATGGCCTTCGGTTGTATAGTTCATGTTCTTGCCAGACTCTTTGTGTTGTGTTTAACATTACGTCAATTTGCACACTGATAGCCAGTTTTCAGACACTGTTATACGCACTTTAAACGATACATTTTATATATTTACAATCATTATTTTGTACTTTATTGCCCCGTTCTTTTATTTTTATTTCTTTATATATTTTATACTTATAAAATGAATGAAATTTAAACCGTAAAATATAGTAATAGTAAAAAAAAACTAATATTTCAATATCGTGACTGTAAAACTTAACCAAACATATTTTATCAAGAATTCAACGTATTTTTATTAGTTGTCAATACAAAAAATTATTTAAGAATTTAACGTAAAACGCAAAACTAAAATAAATATCACAGTTGCCTTGATCGACCTCCACCATTCATAGAGAAAGCAATAACTCGTCAATTACTCACTTTTCTCAGTTAGATAAACTTGATGTGAACTTCACTTAATAGTACCGAGAATTAAAATAGAAAATAAACTGCTATATCTTCAATAAAGTGCGCAAATGTCAGTGTTTTATCTATGTAATCATCAGTTGTCGCGTAAAAGAAAATATACTTTATATAAACCAACAAGGAAGAAATACTTAAAAGTCAACTTGAGTCTAATTATTAAAGTGAGTTGGGAATTCTTAGAAATGGAAATGAAACACTACCTAGTTTTGCAAGTGAATCTTAAATCGTATTGGCTTATAATCATTTTTATATTGAATGAATAGAAAATTGTCCAAGACAAATATGGTGCTTCTTGGGAAGATATTAAAATATAAATATAGAAACACTTTGAATTAGAAATGTTTTTGTTACATCGTTTGTAATCTATATATCTACATTTTTTTTTAAATTAAAAACGATTAAGAACAGATAAATCACATTTATGCAGATCAATTCCGTGATCTCTATTAAAGATATAATCTCAATAAATCATAATTAATTGATAAATATTGACAAAATTAAATCAAAAATTATTTTTAATATATAATTTTAAAACGAACTATTATTTTATGAATTATAAATTACTTTGGATATAAACATTTTAAAATAATTATAATGAAATTTGATTTAAATTTTCATTTTGTTAATAAATATAAAATAAACAACTTTTTAATTAAGTCATTGAACTATGTATTTATGTTATAGTTAATGCGTATACTTCGCTAATTTATACAGTCACTAGTAAATACATATAATAACTAAATAATTCAGACAAAGTATACACAAATCAGATTTTTCAATATTAAATGAAAAGAATATTGTGTTATGTTTCTATTGAACAAATTTTTTATATTTTATGCTGTACTTATTAATTTATGAGCCATGGAGGACAGGACATTAACTAGTCGATGTATACAGGACCGTAACTAGCTTTTTGTGGGCCCTTGGCAAGTCTTTCAAATCAGCCTCCCTTCCCCTTTAATAAAAAAAAAATAACCTTTCATGCATATACGATAGTTCTGAAGTTGTTGTTCTTTCATTTTTTAAAGTTTGATAACAGTCTTAATAAATAAACACAAAATAATAATTCTTTTTTGAGAAGCCTCTCTATGCCCCTCTTCTATCTGGACCCTGTTCAAGTGCCCCTGATGCCTTTGCCTAATTACGGCTCTGGAAGTATACATTAACTGAAACTTATACTTCAACTGCAACATATATACCAAAAAGATTTAAAATATTGGTTTAATTTTTTAGAAACTTTCAGAAAATTCTTATTAAATCAAACAAAAACAGTTGAAAAAGTGAAATGCGTTGCTAACACGACAAATATAACAATATATAATAACAAAAAATAATAATAGTAAATATAATACTTTTTATAATAACAATGTAGACTAATTGAAAATCTATTTCCATATATAGCAACAGAAATTAAATTTATGTAATTAAATGCCCATTCACTTCTTAATTAATTTTCATTCAATTAATTTAATGAATTTTGTAGTGCTAATATATTTCCAATATAACAACTGATTGGAAATTTTATTTATAAATCAAATAACTTCAATAAAAAAACAAATTTTCAGTATGAATAATTTATAATTTAACCACAAATGAAATATTTTACACCCTTAGAATATAATTTACATCTTACTTACTTTAATTTAAAACCAAATATACCTTCAAACTACAAGTTTCAAATGTTTCAAACAAACGAATTCCACGAAACAAATGAATAACTTCAACGCCTTCTCGATAGAAATTCTAGAAATTTGATTCGTCAAGATGAAATAGAAATGCACAAGGTATATAAGAGGGTTGCATCATCGCTTTTATAAAGGAACGAGATATATACTATGTTTTGCAAATACAAGTTGAAAGGTGAAATGGTTTACCTGTTGTATCAGGTGTCTTTGATGTGGCGCTAGTCCATGTCTTTGAACATGACTTTAACTTTTCTCATTCTGTTTGAGGGGAGCTTTGGAAACATGTGAGGAAAATCTGGCTTTGATATCTGAGATATTTAATATACCACGATGTATAATACTTTTTGCTTTATACTTAAATTTGAAAATCAAGGATAATAATAAGCTTAAATGATATAAATAAATATTTATGTAAAATCTCAGACAGTAAACCAAAATATAAAATACAGAAATTCTTAAAATAATTCCAAGAAATGATCTAAACATGTTCCAGCCATCATAATTCACAATTAAACTTTTTATCTGCTAATTGTCATCCATGGACAATGGAAAACAAATAGAAGATCAGAAAGAGCGCATGCGTTAATTTGTTTACTGAGTATCCAGCAAGTTAAAGCAGGCGCGTAAATCATATTACGCACACATACTTAGTGCAACTAACTACAAACTGTAATACAGTAAATTGCAATTCCGATTTCATATCTTTCGCATGTCTGTTGACAATAAATATGCACTTTGGCTTGGTTATATAGTTGCCGACGGTACAGTAGCGTTTATCAGAATACTCTATCTCTTTTAGACACGCAGTTTTATGTACTGTTCTATGTTTTCTGTCTCTTTTTATGTTCTGCTTTGCCACACGACTTTTACCTTTGAAACTTATAGTTTTGTATAATGAAATAATTACCTCTTTTGGAGGCATTACATTATACTTAAACGTATGGTTATAAAACCTAACATTTTTAGTTAAGCGGCAAGTATTCAAGATAGTTTTATTAGTCTTTATCTTGCGTTTTGTTATTTTAAAAGACTTTTCATCAAATGATATATATTTCGTAACTTCAATTTTTATCTGGAAGGAAACACAAATATTTTTGATTAAGGGGTTTACACTTCCTTGAGCTTTTTAAAATGTCTTTTTTTCTGCTAGATAAATTTTTTATACTTTTAAGAATATTTTAAACGTTTAATCATTTTAAAATTCAAACTTTTTCCGAAGTTATAGCAATAAGAATGAATATTTTGTTTTAAGACGCTGACGCCGTACTGCTTTTTCTTTTACGTTTTTCTTGAAACTATTTTAGATATCTCAAGATCTACTTAACCGATTTTATTGAAATTAATAATACGTATTCTTTATAATATTATCTGAGGCGTGACGTAAGATTTTATTGATAAGGTGCCATGTTCATAAGTTATAAATTTTTTAATCTCAAAATTTCGATAAAAATTAAAGTATATATTTATTACAGCTGTCATTTCCCTACATTACGTGTTAGCTATTTCTTTTCAAAATAAGAATAAAATTATATTTTATTTTTTATACAATGCCTGACAGAGAAAATAAGTACACCATCAACAAGGATTTTTAAAAGAGAGTCTTATTTATTGGCTCATATCTCCGTCATTAAAAAGATTTTATTTATTGGTTAGTATTTCAAATTATTGATAAAATTACTATGTATATGTGTAAAATAAAAATTATTTTATATACTTAATAGCAACGTCAAATTCTTATTTATTAATAGTTGGTATTCGTGCTAATTCAATCAGTAAAAATAAATTTTTCTTACGATGCTCGCCATTTTTAATCTGGCTGAAGTTGAAAAATGAATAATATATTTAAAAATGATAAATGAAAAACTAAAAATATTTATAAAAGTAAAACCAATTCTTTCTTTTGAAGCAAATGTTAAAGAATCTCATAAGATATATTGTCTTGATTGTAACATATATGTTGGGCGTGTCGGTTTACTTTGCAGACATATTAATATCATTACAATCTCGCTTGTAACTAACTTCATGTCAAACGTGAATGTGCACGTTCATTTGTTTCGTTCTTGTGAGGACTATTACTACTCTGTAGTTTATAAATATCATACAATTGCACCCGAGCTTTAATCTTACCATTTCTTAAGGCATTTTTACGCTTTGCCAGTAGATTATGAAAATAATTGTTTATATTTAATGTAATTCATTTGTTTTTTGTTTGTTTTCAGGAATGGCGTCGATCAATCGAAGTTGTTATTCAAGGGTAAGTGAATTAAAATAGTTGAAATAATCCATGAATCTTTTGTCACTAATTATCCACTTCAAATGCAACTTAGCACTTTACCAGGCGAATAATTATCTTGAAAAGCAAACAATTCTGTACATTGAAACCACTTAACTGACATAGAAAGTCTCATAGAGTCCATGGTATTTCTCCTTTTGTTTGTCTCAATTCTCATTATTTCGCACCGCGTCTCGCATAACTAATTACTCATGCTAACAAAGTCCCAATACCATCATAAGAAATTCCCAATACGTCTCACGGGAGAAAATCGATCAAATAATCATTTCTTGTTCCTACCAAGAATTTTGACTACAGGCGCAACATTCATATAAATACTAATATATAATAGGAATTTTGTGTTGGCACAAAAACATACCCGGCGCGTTCACTTTTTACTGGTTGCCGCCACATTTCGTGGCGTTGTGATCGCAGTTTTTAAGCGCGTATTTTGTGCCCCTATGACGAACGCCAATGGCACTGGTCTACTACAAACTTACTTGAAAGATGCCGATATATTGTCGTTTAGGGTTTTTGCACGCATTTCTTAAATGCGGTCTCTTTTGACAATTTATTTCTTAGGCCCTCTATGTTTTACTTCATATTTTATATTATATTCAATGAGGTAATTCTTCTACAATTACTTTCTCTAAATAATTGTAACATATGTATTCGTTCAAACTCATTCGTCTATTAAACCTTTCAATATTTAGAATCCATATTTACTATTACTAATAAAAATTTCCATGATAATTTTAGAAAATATTTTCGAAGTTGATAGGCAAAATATTTAATCAAAATTCAAATCGAATATAGTAATTATACAAAACTTTTTTTCGTATTTGTTAGATAATATTACAACATAATTATAGTAATATTACTAAATATTTTTTAAGAGTTAGTTTACCAATTTCACATTACATGTATAGTAATTTTACAATACGGTTCATACCCAATAAGTTCTGTAATATAAAGCAAAGTATTGTAAATTTACACAGCATTTGAGGTTCTATTAGTTTAATTACTTTCAAATATGGTTTTTAATTAATTAAAAAATGTTGAATTTGTAATGAATTCATTGTAAAATAAATTACAATATTAATTCGTGATTTTCCAAAAAAATAAAAGTAAATTAAATTACAAGTAATATTTGTAAATCTGAGAAGCTTTTTATGGGATACCGATCAATTTTTCAGTGAAATTACAATGCGTGTACCGTTTTTACCTGAAGATTGTTAAATCACAACTCATCTTAATAGGTTTCCTCACATGTATTGAAAAATTACTTAAATCGTATTTTAATTTCGTATTAATATACACTTATTTGTAATTTTACTCATCTTTTGTTTTGAGAAAAAATTGTAATTGTACAAAAAAATTAACAGTGTATTATTTATATCCAAATTTGATTCTAAATATATATTTAATATAAATTGTACTAAAAAGTAAGAAAAAAAGTTTAAATGATCAATTTAATTATTTAAAATATGTAATTGTTGCCCCTTAATCGCTCTGTGGTTTTGTACGAAATAAAATTATTAATAATATATTTAAAATATTTTGATAAAAACTGTTAAAAATTCAGAGTTTAAACGATTCAAAAATAATAATATAAAAATATGAAAAAAATAAATAAAAGAGAAACATATTTACGGCTAATTAAAAGTATTTAAATAACAAGGAAACAAATTTTGTAATTAACTAATTAGTCTTATAAACGAATAATTGTCGCTGTACTGAACATTCACCTGAAATTTTTTTGTTTCATCTTTGGATCATTAGCGGCAACAGAGCGACGACATTTTTCTTTTGATTGTTTCTTTGAATTTAATCTTTAGTGTTAATTTGAAATTAAATTATCTACTTATATATTTATCATTAATAAGGAGGTTAACTAATAAGTCATTAAGTTTGACTTGTAATTGTTTCGAATAATAATCATACTTTTCTGTGAAGAACAATTTAAATAATTTTTTATTTAAATTTGGTTTAATAACAAAAAACAATCATATTTTATTGTAGTTCCTTTTATATAAATTTAATTTAAATACTTTTAAAATTAATGTTTATTTAACTTATATACAGGGTTCTATCCCCCTCCAAGTATGTATAATTAACATTATCTTTAGATATACAAAAATGAAAACATATCCATAATCTTGAGATAATTCTACATTCAAAAACAAATTTATTTCAATGTGAAGCAGGGCAATAAAAGCCAACAATTTAAAGTAAATTATAACAACTAATTAAAAAAATATAAATCATATTAAATTCAGAAACTATCTTCCATTACATATTTTTTTTTATCTTCTCACATCTTGTCACAATAATTTAACAAAAATGAAAAACATTTAAATTCAAATATTACCACACAACGCACAACAAATAAATTTAAAACGATAATTAACTTTATTCATCTATTTCTGTTTGTTGCTCGTTGTTCTTCAGTGAATAAACTATTTATTGTTTATGTTTTATTCATGATAAATTATAATTAAATAATTAATATTAGAAAAAATGCTGGCGCGTAAACGTGCACATTGAAACAATAATTAGTTTTTTTTTTGTTTTTGTTGTTGATATTATATTGTTCCTGGGAAATGAACCTGTTCATTTATGTTTGAATATGTTATTTATTATTAATATCATATTTTTTTAATATAATATACAAATCTAATGTATGTTGTTTGGAATTTGATTTATTTATGTTTTTAGTTTTATGAATAAATAATATATATACATGCAAATGATTTTCTGATTACTTTAGAAAACAAATAATTTACAATACTTTTTAAAGATTCTATAGTATTTCCATTTTGAAGGTAATTTGAGATCTTTTTGGAATACCAAAATAATATATTCTAAAATTAAGCAAGTTTTATAGGTAATCCTACTTTAAAATTTTGGTTATTTATAAAATTAAACAAGTATTTCTGCGAATAATGCGCAAAAAAAAAAATAGTTGAAATGGTTACTTTATGAAAGTAATAATCTTATTTAATAATATCTTTGCATCCCTAACAAAAACAATACTATTAAAATAGCTTTGCTGCCAGCTACAGTATAAATAAATAATAATATATTCTGTAATAACCATTCCGAACTTTGATAGAAATATATTTTAATCATTTAAAAATAGCTACTATAGTCGTCGCCACGAATCAATGTAGTTACATAATATTAAGCAGATATTTCTCTTCGACATACGTTATTATCTTTGCATCTTTTTAACACTTAGTTGACATACTACTCAATAATGTGATGTACTACGTCGCAACTTTATTTTAAGATTATTACATTGGTTAGATACTTCTTCACAAAACGTTCGAGTATATAGTAATAATGGCTTTTTCGGAACACATAAAACATTTCAGATCACGTGGCGGTGCCATATAAACGTACAATTTTTACGCAATTACACTGTTTCGTGTCGTCACTTTGAAGCTATGCGTTATAAGGTAATATAAACTTCGTTTAACTTTATCAAACACTAGTGCATAATAATACTGCAGAGTTGCATAGAATCTAACTATTCTATGTATGAAAATTATAGAAAAATGGTATAATTCCGTAAAAATAATAGAAAAAATAAATTTAAAATAATTTACCTGACATTCCCGCGTACGCACTAGGATAAGGTGGTTCAAGAGGCGCGTGTTGCCAGTCCACCGCCGCTTTACATTGTGCATGCGCATGCGCCGCTCCTACATGTAATCGACTTCCCGGAGGCAGCAGTAATCCACCATAACNTCTTTGCATCCCTAACAAAAACAATACTGTTAAAATAACTTAGCTGCCAGCTGCAGTATAAATAAATAATAATATGTTCTGTAATAACTTTGGTATAGGACATAATTCAGCTCAAGTTCGGAATAACCATTCTGAACTCGTTGCAGATTATACTATCTCTAATAACTATAAAGCAAAAAAACTTTGATAGAAATGTATTTTAATCATTTAAAAATAGCTACTACAGTCGTCGCCACGAATCAATGTAGTTACATAATATTAAGCACATATTTCACTTCGACATACGTTATTATCTTTGTATCTTTTTAACACTTAGTTGACATACTACTTAATAATGTGAAGTACGTCGCAACTTTATTCTAAAATTATTACATTGGTTAGATACTTCTTCACAAAACGTTCGAGTATATAGTAATAATGGCTTTTTCGGAACACATAAAACATTTCAGATCACGTGGCGGTGCCATATAAACGTACAATTTTTACGCAATTACACTGTTTCGTGTCGTCACTTTGAAGCTATGCGTTATAAGGTAATATAAACTTCGTTTAACTTTATCAAACACTAGTGCATAATAATACTGCAGAGTTGCATAGAATCTAACTATTCTATGTATGAAAATTATAGAAAAATGGTATAATTCCGTAAAAATAATAGAAAAAATAAATTTAAAATAATTTACCTGACATTCCCGCGTACGCACTAGGATAAGGTGGTTCAAGAGGCGCGTGTTGCCAGTCCACCGCCGCTTTACATTGTGCATGCGCATGCGCCGCTCCTACATGTAATCGACTTCCCGGAGGCAGCAGTAATCCACCATACCCAGCCGCTGCCGCCATATTATGATGATGCTGGTGATACTCGTGTACTGCTCGGTGATGTGAACTATATTGGTGGTACCACGAATCACCGGGATGGTAGTGTTCGGAATAGAGGTCGGTTGTTGCTGAATGGTGTGATCCAGACGTAGAACTCGTTCCAGGGGTGATGTTGACGGAGGGTTGGTAGTGACTGTTCCAGAAGGATGCTGGGAAGTTGCGTTGTGACATCGGCGACGTTTCTGCAATTAATTATTACATATTTTTTAATTACTTTCTACTATAAATGCAAGTAAAATCTTAAGAAACTTTATAAAATATCAATTTATTGCGAAATTAAAAAAATATAAAGGTAATTATTTGAGAAAATCCAAATAAAAAATAGAAAACAATAATTCTATCTTATAAATTAAAGGTTCCGATTCAAATTATCGCTTAGTTTGTCTGATCTAATTTTTTAAATTATTGTGCTCTTCTTATGTAATGCTTAATAATAACTTAACAGAATATTTTAATATTTAAAAACAGAACATACTTAATCGATAAATCCTACAATTAATGATGGCAATCATTACCATCGGAGCTGACATTATTTTTAGATAATAAAATTTATTATACAGGTGTTGAGTTAATAATTACCACAATAGATTTAATAATAAAAGTACTAATCACTCATTAAAGACAATTTGTGAATTTTTACAATACTCTGATGGTTGTATTTACCATATAATTTTCTCCGTGTAGTTTTATCTTATAAATTAAAGGTTCCTGATTCAAATTATCGCTTAGTTTGCTTGATCTAATTTTTTAAATTAATGTATAACCTCTTCGTTAGTAATTCTTAATAATAACTTAACTTATTATTTTAAATTTTAATTATTATAGCCAAGTAAGTGCTCTTATTGTTAGATTATATTGCTTAATAAATTATCTCTAACATTAGCACATGTATAATGTATAACTTTTAAATTATATATTTTAAAATAATAACAAAAAACAAGGAAATAGATATCATGTATATCATTTAAAAAGATATAAGATTCTTAGAAACAAAAGATATATAATTTTGATTTATAGGTACAAAGCATTTAATATATCAAAACTTACAGATAACAATAAATTTTCATTGTTCACTTACGTTACATTTTAATTATAAGAAATTGAAAAGTTAAAAGTTTGAAATGTGGCATCAGATTCTTGGAATTAAAAGAGAGATAGATAATTTTTATAAATATTTTAATATAACATCCTACCAGAAAGAAATTAGAAAAAATAAAAATATAACAGTATTTAAGTGAAATTCCATGCATAGATTCTGTTTTATATCTTTTATAACTGAATTGTTACTTATTTAATCCAAAGGAATTTATGATTTATCAACAATATTTGTGAAGAATAATAAAAATGAGTGCAATTAATAGGTAATAAATAAAGAGAGTTATTATATATAAAAATGAAATAATTGCAAAAGTAAAATAAAACAATACTGGTAAAATATTTAATGGTCCGATTTGAAAGTAATTGTAGCAAGAATGCTTATAAACATCTCGTCAAACGACAATAAAATCAAACCGCAGTATATAACCACGAAAATAACAAGGACATCTTCTGAAACAAGTTTTAAATAACAAACACTAACACAGCACAGTAAACCATACAAACGCCCTCAATCTTAAACTATATCTTTATCTTTCTCACATACATATATTAGCGCATCTGTGTATCTTACTTGCTCCTCCAAGAGGAGCCGCTCGGTGATTTATATAAAACGTTATCGGTTTCATTTTTTCTTTTATCGAATGTTTACCTTTGGTTTATATTGTAAAGTGTCCTTTCGGATTTGCCGCGGATTGCCGCTGTTAGTGCCGGTTCCCACAATCACGCGCGAGTGTTACGTCACTACGATCGATGCTCTTGTGTTTTTGTTTTATTTCTACAGTTTGATGAATTTTAAATATTCTATCGACTTGATGCGAAGCGATTCCGGGTTTACTAACTATCTAAACTTATCTTATAATATAATATGAGCAATTCTTGTATATGTATATGTACTCGGTTTCTCAACTATGGCTCGATTTTGATGAAAATCATGGATTAGAGGATTTTTGGACCGAGAAATTAATCTATTAGGGTTTCATTTCCGGCAAAAATCATTTTTATATTTGTTATTTTGCTCTTGATGACAGCGTGACAATGACAACGGAAAATTACTTACACATATAATGCAAGAAATTGAATTACCTCAAGATATTGTTTCAAACAATAATCTTGATAAAGTATTTAAAGACTTAATGAAGAATTAAAGATAAAACAATTCTTGCGCAACACAATATACCATTGCTGCATTAAATTTACATCGGAATTACTTAAATTGGTAAATATTTCAGATATGCCAAAATATATATGCAATTATAATGCTTTTATATAATTAAGATCTATCAGAAATATATTGTAACAAGTCTATATGGGTCATTTTCTGAAATTACGAAGCCAAACACATTTAAAGTATTCTTATCACAGGAGAATCCATGTCATTCTTGCAGTTTAGGGTAGAAAGAAATTTTAGGAAAAGGTTAAATTTTGCAGTATTAAGATTTTATATTGAAAATAAAAGTTAATCATAATCTCGAGTGAAGCTCGGTTTATCCTGATATTATTTATTTAATTCTCAAGATTCTAAATAATTTCAAATCAATCCCAAGATAACATGAAACAAAATAATAAAAAGATAAAAACTAAAAATTCAGATATATCAATTTTAATAACTAATATTTATATGATTAAAATATATTCAACAAACATAGTTATTTAAGTTAATAAGATAGGTATGAACAACGGTGTTAAATAATAACAACTTAACTATACAGTTGACAGGATTATTAATGACCATTCATTATACCAACATTGAAATAAACTATTTTCAGGGTTTTAGATAGGAAAAGGTTACACACCTGCCATCAGCATAGTCCAATTAGTACCTTACCTTACTTAGTAGATCATTTGATTATGTACGTGATTCAATGATATTCATTAATTTTTACTTAGTTGATCTAATAGTCATTTAATATGTTTCAAACATGACATTAAGGAATTAAATACTATTTTCGTTAAAAGCGCTTGACATCACAAATGCTCTTTTCCTAAGGTAACCTGATAAAATAAATGAAATATAACTTATATATTTAGCAATAAAAATATAGTTTTGAAAATTTTTATAATAATATTCATAGATTTCATTTTAAATAAATTGATTTATTATTTATAAAGAAAGTATTTTTAAAATTATTACAATTCAATTAAATAAATCGAAATTAATTTCAATAACGAAAATAGAAATAAAAGAATATATTGCGGCAGCAACATCACAAATCAGTAATTTCAAGCATTCATTTTCAAATTACATTCTCATTTAAACAAGAATACCAGAAAATAAATCTTACGTCCATTCCGCGTCCGCTGAAAAATAGAAAACGAATTTAGTAGTAGTAGAGAAAATAAGAAATAAAAAAACAACAAAGAACAGAAGAAAACCGAAAGACGGGAGAATCTAGTGTCATCTGTTCCTCGCAGTGGTACTACATCAAAGTTAGCCGGGTAGGCAAATAAAATTAATCAAAGGCATGTTTAACTTTTATTGATTCGGCTATAAGCGTCCGCCAACCAATTAGACCGAACAAGAATCCAGGTGATAGCGCTAAAGTGTTTCGGTCCAGTCTCATGCTTGACTCTATACTCTCTGCACTATAAGATAAGGTTCAAATATTGGTAATACTTCTTATATAGAAAGACAATCTACAAGATACGTTGTTACTTTATAAAGTTTATTGAATTGTTTGAAAATTTCTGCTTCTTTGCGGCACAAAGCTTCATTATTTGTGCAATAATTTAACAATTAATTAAAATTTTGTCAAAATAAAAACAAAACAATAGAAATTGATGCAAATTTTGAAACAAAAGGCAATTATAGTAAAAATATATATAATATTTACATTTATTTAGGCAAAAATATTGTTTTTAATATTCAATTGACAATAATTTCACATTTAGAATTGAAAACAAAATTAATCTAATTTGTTTAAGTGTTAATTATTTTATTAATAATGATACTTTAACCTTAAAATATAGTAAAGAAAGTCGTAATGATCACACCAGATTTATGTATGTTTAAAAAAACCCTACCGCAAAATGTCTATGTGTGCGCTAAGGCCCGACAAATTGAAGAACGCGTACAAGTTTTTTCCCCAATCTTCCATTAACAAAGAAATATTTCCCAACAGAGAACACTGTGAAACCGCTCTCAAATTAATTCCCAGATTTCGCAGAATGTGTTACTTATAATTGGACACAACGTTGTCTTTTAACATCCCCGTTCCAAAGTCTATCAGTCTCGCATTTGAATAGGAAATTCCTTGCGAATTACGAATGACCGAGATGTTTTTCACCAAACAACTTCAATAGAATTATCAGTCGATTTGTTGTGTTTATATGGTGACGGCAGTAATTACAGCCTTTATCGCTTTTGGATCATTTAGATTTGGTGCTTGTTAAATAGGTTAATGATTGGATTGTAAAAAGTGGCAAGTATGCAAATTACTTTGTCGGATCATGCTACTGGGGATTAGTTCTACTGGATGCAAATAAATGTGGATTTGTTTTAATTGTTGCACAGCTAAAAGTTCCTAGAAACGTTAGATTGATTTACTTTCAAGTTCTTCAAAGTGCATGTTGTACAATTTACAAGAAAACTTTGTTAAATAGAACACTTTTAATTGTTTTCCTTATTCAGTTATTATTCTTAGACTACAAATGATTATCTTACTTTAGTATAGTTTCTAGCGCAAATATATTGAAGTATTATATTTTACTTTATGCTGCAATTCAGTTAAAATATATTAAGTAGTTTAGATCAACTCTCAAACATATATTTAATAAAAAATGAAACCATTTTCTTAAGTTATCTACATAAAACTTTTTTGGGCCTAAATAATCTTTCGAGACGCAAATAGCAACTATTATTGACTGATAAAAGATAGATTTGGTAATGAAAATGTGAAAATGAATTGTTTTTTCTTTCCTTAAATAGAAGTAAATTAAAATACAAAATATATTTCAAAAGATTAGATTGAAAAATTGGTAATATATTTTTAAAAACCCTTGGACTAGGACGAATTACAATTTTTAAAAGGCTATATACTATAAAACAGTAAAAAAATTTCAAATAAAAATGAATAACAATTTTTGTGTTATAAAAACAAAGATACAGTTAACAAAGCTTTCTCCAAAAATTATAACAAATAAATTCTAATTATTCAAATATTTTACATACAATGAATCTTGAGAAAAAGATATTTACTTATAATGTAATAAGAAATTGCTACAAAGAGGTGTAGAGTTAATAAATAAAAATTTATATCAATAATTTCTCATAAAAATTCCAAAAAAGAAACAATTCAAAACTTTTAAAGTAGCAACAGAACCGACAAGATTCCATCGATAACATTGCATCAAATAACTGAAGGGACTCGTATTGTATAAGGAAGGGTTGCGCGTACCCGCTATAAATTTCTCGAACTTTCTAAGAAAATGAGCGTGGGACATCCGAGATTCAAACAGCAAGCAAGTCATATATCGTCTCCGGGTCCCCCGTGCTGGATTCCAGACCCTTGTTAACTATAACTTTACGTTAATTAATTATTCGATATGGTCCGCATATGCGACATCGGGAGACCGGCGAGCGATGGGTCGGTGGCCGAACTCGGCGCACTACAACCGCGGTAAAAAGGTGTTTGATTTATGCGGTGTATGGTTACTGGTAAATAGCCAAGCTGTTGATGGAATAGGTCTTCTATTTGCTCGGTTATTTATGTGACAACGCGACGACTTGTTTGTAAAATACGAGTTTTGATTTGATATTATGATATGGTGTTTAGTGGATTTTTACAAAGATGAAACTCATTTTTGATGTAGCTCTTTTTGGATAAGATATTACTTTGATAAAGACGCTTGGATCTGGGTTTTAATGTTTATACCAATTTGGTTTTTACCTGCTATTTATACGGAAAATTAATCTATGCTATTTTTAAAGCAATTTTGTAACTTTATATTCTATAAATATCACTTTAAAAATTATTTTACGGTACTTATTTCATTACATATCATAAATTTTATATTATAGGTAATATTTTTCTGTTTAATTTCTCAATTTAATTCATAATTTATCTAATTGACACATTTTACTAAATTCTAAAACAAAATTATTATTTAATATTAATATAGATTTTTAGAGTTTAAGTTCATTTTTAAGTACTTCAACTATTAAACGCTTAATAACAAGATAAATAATAAATAAAAAACAAATTATCTATAATAAGAATATATAACTAAGAATTCATTTCACAAGAAAGTTTAACAAAATTTAAAAAACACCTTTTTTATGAAAATTTTGATATAATTCAAATCATATTGAAAGATTCAGTTTCGTTTCAAAATATTGCTGAATTATGCCTTATTCCAAAATTATTACAAAATTTACTATTCTCATTTACCTGAAGAAACAAGTAATTTTTACGCAAAATAATTGATGCCAATATGCAAAGAGCAAAAGATTAAAAAAGGATATATTTTATACTTAAAATATTATTGAAGCTTACGATTAATGTATATATCAATTAAAATAAATATTTGAAATATGAATAAGGCTTCTTAACTTATTGATAAACATATAAAAAACATTAAAAGAAAGGTTAAATATACAAAATCAATTTACACAAACAAAAATCAGAAGCCATCAACGTTGTCCTCTTCATCGCATTCTTGTCATGAGAAATTATCGTAAAAGCTAACCACAACAAGTACAACGCAAAGCCTAGTGCCCGCAATAATTCGTGAAGTCCTTCCCATTATTATCTCCATAAGAATCTTAAAAGGTGCAGCGTGTAGCAATAGATGGCAGCTCATGACGGTAGTCAACTCGGATAAATTATTCCAAATAAAACGTAATTTATTGCCAATGTTATAATAAGACGAGATTTGAGCTTCTGATTCTATAAATTATTTCATAAAAAATAGTTACACTTTTATGAACAGAATATTTCCTTTTATTGCCTGTTTATTGCTAGGCGCCCAGGTGAATAAAATTTTTACGACGTCCCTGCACATTTATGGTTTTTAAACTATATAGATGTGGATGTGCATCTTGTTTACGGCTATATATTATTTCATTGGCGTGCTAATATTATTTTTCACACATACAATTTGCGAAATAATTTTAAATATGGAAGTGAATGTGACTACGACACATAAATCTAATAAATAGTGTGAAATTATATTTCTATATACCAATTAAAAAAGATAATTATAAAATATGTGTTGACAGTATACAAAAGCAATTGATATGATAATAAGCACAATTATAATTTTAAAATTTTTATTGTACCCTTATGAAATATTTTAACAATTAAAGTGTGTAATTAAAAGTACAGGTGGGTCCCTGTTTCTTTCGTCTTTCTTAGGCATTCTTTCACATCGGACAAATTCCTATTAATTAGGAAGCTAATATATTGTTAAATTATTTCTAGATAAAATGCATTCTTTTGAAATAAAGGCCGTTATGTTAATAGTAAGAATAATATACGTCAAATTATCTGCTTTATTTATTTATTTGCACATTTTTATTATTATTTACATTTAAAAAAAATAGCTATTGTTTTTCCTCAAATAAAATTTAGTGAAATATTAGTCATTTTTAAAAATTGAATCCTTATAATTTATAATTATTAGCAGTTTTATTGACATATATAACTTAAAAATTATCGAATATATTTGAAGTTTATTTGCAGATGAGCGCTTATAGAATTTTTAATAAAATAAAACAATAGTTTAGGCTGTTCCAAAAGGGTCAAGAATTAAACGTTCGAAAATCGTCTTTACAAAGATTTTATAAGGAAAGATTAGCATCTTAAACCTTATAAAATTCAGTTTGTGCAGGAATTAAAAGCAACAAACCATCTTCAACGATTAAATTTTGCGATTGAAATGTTCGAGAGGTTTCCAAACTTCGGAAATACCCCGACCTTTTGGGGACGCTTGTACTATTTTTAGGTTTTTCGAAATTCTTTCGAATGCTAAAATAATCTTGCAAAATGAAGCAAGTTTTATAGGCAATTTGAATTAAAATTTACGTTTATTTGCGAAATAGAACAAGTATTTCAGCCAATAATATGCAAAAACGAATATTTTTGTTGAAATATGTATTTTTTTATTTTTTTTACTCGTAAATAATTTTTCGGTATTATGTATAAAATTGTTTATCTCATTTTATATAGGGATGGCAGTGATTTATAGAATTTATTTTGATAAATTTGATTTTTTGTTAAAATGATACGTGCAGCTATTAAAATATATAAATTGTTTACTTTTCTTTGGATACATCACTTTTATTTCTGCATAAATGATTCACAAACTATTATTTATAATAAAATATTCAAAAATTTTCAGATTATTAAAATGTATTAAAAAAAAATATGAAATNTAAAATATATTTTATATATAAAATAATAAATGTCCAATTATGTGAATATAATAATTAAACATTGCAATTTTTTAAATCCATTTTTTTAACCCTTGTAAATATTCAGCACAAAAAATCTACCACTGATAATAATTGCAAAGTATTCCTAAATAAAGTAATAAGTATGTAATAAAAAAGGATTTCAGTAAACAAGGAAATGTTGTAGTAGGTATATAATATTTTATGAAACGTGTAAATAACATAATGAATAATTGAAAAACAAATAACCTATATTGTCGTTGACATAACTGTTGTGAATAAATAAATAAATAATAGAAAATGAAATGGTAATAAGAGTAGAACAGGTATTTTGTCGCGACGAAGAAAAGAGCGAAAAAACGAAGCAACTGTAAGCGACCAGCGACCTCCTGCTAGCACATTAATGTCTATGAAATATGTACTAACTGTGTCCACTTTCAGTGTTATTTATAAACTTCACTTCATTTGAATAAACAATGTTTTCTTCACTTAAGTACAATATTAATCAGATGTTGTTTTCTGTATCATACACTGTTTACTATAGAAAACTATACTTTGTAATTTATAATAATTCATTTATAATTTTGTTATTTCTATTAGTACAATTCGCTTTTCTTTATTTTATAATTTTACCTAATAGTTAATATAACATACCAAATTTTTGCTGCTTTATATTTTCTTTTAATAAGTTCTTAACAAAATCGAATCATATTTGTTTGGCGAGTTTTTAACATAAAAATATTAATCAAAATTCTATGTAACGGCACAAGTTAGAAAAGTGTATATATATTACATATCTTTGAAACGTTTAAAAAAATATGCAATGCAATTTATTTTTGGTAATTTGATACCAAATTTAAATTGAAAATTTGCAAATATTAATAAATATACTTAAGTTTTATATCCTGAATATGGTTTTGCAATTAATTATTAGCANCTCACAAATTTAATAAATAGTTTATAGAATTGGATTCTGCAGAAAGAAAAATGTAAAACTTTTACAGGAAGAAAATTTAAATTATTAACCTGACCAAAAATAATTGGTAATTGTTCCCTTCTAATTACCATTTTTTTTTGTATATATGTATTTGGAAAGCCTACACCATATTTATAAAAACCTATATTGAAAGTAATTTAATAATTTCCAGGATAAAATAATAATTATCCAAATTTATTATTTATAAAATTCAATCCATTTTGTTTCTAATTATGAATTTTGAAATCTTTCAAAATTTTTTTCAAAAACTTGTAAATAACTGTAATTGCTATTTTGCTCTGCAAACAAGACAATAATTTATGAAATATTACTTTCAATTTAATAATTAACTCAATTATTTTTCTTATATATGTATTTTGAAAGCCTACATTTTTTTTTTTTTAATCAAAACCTGTATATAATTAAAGTATGCAATTTATCTTACAAAGAGAGAAAGTAATTACCGAAATAGTACTTTTAATTAATAATATACTAAATCTTATGAAAATAAATGCAATTTTACTTAAATATAAATTTTGAAAATCTACATAATTTTATTAAGAATTTTTATAGAAATAAAATCACAATTAAACAAAAATGAACAATGAGTTTCGAAATATTGCCATTAATTAATAATTTACAAAATATTATCTAATTATTAATTATTTTTGTAAATACAAATACATTTTGAAGTATGCATATTTCTTTCAAAATTTGATTTTTGTTAATAAAAAGATATATTATTATTTGAGAAATATTGTCTAATTATTATTTTACTGAATTTCATCTAAATTAACGAAATTTGCAAAGAAAAATTGATAAAAATAACCAATCTTATAAAAAACTAAACTTTAAAGGAATATTTACCCTTCAAGTAACTGCAATATTTTTTAATATTTCCCGAGTAAGATAATAATTAGTTTTGACAAATTAAATAATAATATAACGCCTGCATTTTTATATTTTTTGGACAATAAATTGTAATAATTTGATTACATATGCATTAAAAAGAAAATACAAGTAAATAATTCAAGTATTTTTTGCATTTTGGCATTTTGCCTAAAAATTCGGAACATTTCAAAACAAATAACATTGTCTTATTCCCCCAAGTAAGTTTCATATACGTTTATCCTTATTCTTCAAGTACTATTTTCTGTAGTATAGTTATAAAAATGTCATATACACGGTAGCATGCCATATGGACCACCGCATGTTGCTTGTTGCTTCTTGCACCAAGGAAAACTCATTTAAATGATATTTATAGTATTGCGTTGTCGCATACACTATTTCGTATAGTTGACACCTTGTATTGTTTTTTTCAAGATATTTTTTTCAGGTTGTGTGATTTACTTTTATAATGTAGAAGAAAACATTTATTTCGGCAGCGGTTTACCTTTGATCGGGTTCAAATTTAACTTATGAACTGACATTTTTAAAGCAAGACAAATAATTTAATCACCATCAAAAATTTAGAAAATGTTTAGATAAATATTTTTCCTGTGTTCGTTCCAACTACAAACGGATTATATAAAACTTGCGAATATATTTTATCATTTTTTCTATTATCGAATTATTTTTGTCACACTTGTTAATTATAACATTTTTTCCAAATTTCAACAGAATTTATTTACTTAATTATAATAAAAAATAAAGTTACCTTTTCCTTGTGGCGTCGTTTTGTCCAGCGCTCTAGAAAAATGTTCATCCACAACGCTAGAAGCATCTCCTTGATAATGTGTGAAAACGACACAATTTGCAGAGACATATTGTGCTCTAGAACTAGTTGTATCATCATCTGAATCGTCATCTTCTAAGCCACCGTGATGCGTTACTGAAACAATTAAAATTAATTATTGTATTGCAATTTATTGGAATTAAAAAGTAATAATTACAATTTTTTCAATTTTATTTATTAAGAGTGCTTGAAAAAATGAAAACAAAACAAAAGATTTGTGCAAGTTTATACCAATTAAAAACTAAATCTTTCAATTTTAGTGTTTAGCTCTTTACAATTGCTTATATTTAGAGAATACTATAAGTAATTTAGAGAATATTAAAGTTTTCTGAAATAGAATATTTACAGTGGCTTACACTGAAAGTCTGACAAGTCTATTTTTATTAAACTCTTATTATTTAAATTACTTAAATCGTTAATTGAAATAATATATCAGCTTCTGGGATAGGAATTTTGCATTTTATTGAAAACACAATGGATAAAATGAAGTGTTTACAAATTTATAAATCAAAATAAGACATTTTGAACTGTTTTATATTTTACTAAGATGACAATCCAAAATACAAATCTATGGTTACTCATATAAAGCATCTCTATAATTGCCGAAAAATGTTGAAAACACCTGGACAGCCCTCAAATTTAAATATTATCGAACCTTTGTAGGATTTATTGAGAAGAAAAAGTGACAATTATAGACAAATTTCTAATTAAGACGCCCCTGAAATGTGACTTACAAGAAGAATAGACAAAAATTGTGATGTCTTTTTCTAAAAAACGTGTGGAATCAATGCCCAGGAGACTTGAGGCCGTACGAAAATAAAATGGTCTATCCGCAAAATATTAAATTTGTAAATTCTTTTATATATGTTGAGAATCATCAATTTATCCAACTTTAAGTGTGAGTTCGACGTTGTTATTTTTGAATTAATGCTAAATTTT
>CM008233.1:4556955-4569269 GCA_002278615.1 Pogonus chalceus | reverse complement strand
ATTATAAGTAGTTAAACTACAAAACTGAATGATTAAAAATACGATGAATAATGAACCTAAAATGAAATTTAAACTATATGTACATATAGATTTGAAACTTAACATTATTTTTAACTCAAAATTTTTGAAAGAAATTGGAAAAATCTAGGTTTGAAGAAAAAATATTAATTTTCCTTATAGGGAACAAATGATTAAATATATAAATTTAAAGAATAAAGAAATCAATTCTTATAAAGCTTGTACAAAAATATCAGAAACAAATCGCTGAATGCAACTACAAAATTCCTACAATTCTAAACAAAAGTAAAAATCCAAATAAAAAAAAGAAGCACCATTAACTTCCATAAATTTCCTGAAACATTTGATCGAAGAAACCCTTTACAAAAAACAATACAATGCAATATAGTTAGAAGCGCATTTTGAATATGCATAGTTGATGCAACAGAACTTGAAAGAATCACAAGAAAAAATGGGCAAAATTTATAAGGTCCGAACTGGTGATTCTTGGAGAATAACATTAACAACTGGTTCTTACACCACGCTGGACTTCTGTTGTTTAGTAGTTGATTCTTCAATTAACTTCACGTTTCATACGTTAGAAATAAATGATAATGACAGCTTCAAGTATATGCAGCAATTTATGGAATCAAATAACTTCTGGTATGCTCAGCACACGACATGCATCGAAAAGTGTCGTTGTATTGAGCATCATGATTTTATATACTGTGTGTTCTACAAAATTTATTTTAATTTACTGAAGTTACTAAATGAAAATTTAGTTTTGTTTACTCAATATATTTCAGTAAATTAGAAATTATTCACTTGTTTTCTAAAGATTTTTATGATATAAAAAAAAGCAAAAATAAAATAAATTTTAAAATCGTAGATGGGTAAAATTAAAACAAAATAAATTAACTATTTTCAAAAGTTCGTAACATAAACGTGAAACGCTACAAATTTAAATATAAAAAAGTGAGTAGGCTGTTAAGTAAAAAAACAAAAACAAAACAAGCAACAAAAATATAAATAATATTTTCCAAATAAACTGCTTTATTTAACAATTAGAGATCCTGTATATAATATATACATGTATATATAAACATATAAATGTATGCGTGTGTCAATGACAGTCAACCAAGTGTAGGTCTAATTCTAAGAATCAGAGATATTAATTAAATGCGGTTTTGCTTCTTGCATGTGAGTAAAATGAATTTCTTTCTTGAAAAAATTACTGAATTGAAATCGCCAGTTGTTCATTTCAAAGATTTGTTGATGTAGATAAATGTTCGTTTATAATATAAACTTGTTTATCATGAAAACATATTTTCTTGTTTATAAAATTGTTATTTTCCTATTTTGGTTCAGTATAAAAATAGAGTGCTATGTTAAATGACGTTTAAAACAAATAAAAAGATCATGGTCACCAAAAAATATATTATAATTACCTTCAGTACTACTTCGGCCATGCAAACTACAATCTTCCTCTTTCCCTCTATGCGGACTAGTAGGACTTATGCCTCCTGTACTGCTAACGCTTCCAGCAGAGCTATGAGGTCCCCCAGGACCAACCAAAGAGGTTTGTTGTTGCTGAGGAGCCGCTGCAGCAACCGCAGCTGCAGCTGCCGCAGAGACAGCTGCTGAGGAGATACCACCTCCAGTAAGAGATGA
Organism: Pogonus chalceus; assembly: GCA_002278615.1. Lineage (NCBI taxonomy): Eukaryota > Metazoa > Arthropoda > Insecta > Coleoptera > Carabidae > Pogonus > Pogonus chalceus. The sequence goes on along the minus strand of CM008233.1, from coordinate 4,567,601 downwards.
TGTTGAGGTGGCTGAGGTACTATTGCTGCCTCCGTGGAGGTACAAGGCAGAATGTGACGTATGAGAATGCGGATGGGAATGAGGGTCTGTGGTTAATGTACTTGTTGAGGGTTGGTTTATGTGGCTGTCTTGAAGACGTTGTGCGGTAAACTGCAAAAAAATAATTAATTTTATTATACCCAAAATATATTATATAATTTATGTTTTTTATAAAAAGCAATTTAAAATTCTTTGAGCACACCATTTTAACCTACTTTTAGTTCAATTCCATTGGTGTTATTATATAATAATGCCAACCAACTGGAAAGCAGGTAGATATGATTTATATAGCCTTTTATCTACCTGCATTTTATAAAGTAGGCGTTGCACGTTTCCGGTTATAATTTTATAATAAACACCTTCTTTTATTATCTTATATATTTGAAAAGGTCTATAATGAGAGAAACAATTTGAAGTTTTTTTTCCAAAGATTTGTAACAGTAGCTCATCAAAAATCTATCAATTTCAAAAACCCTTCGACTTATCCTTAAGAAACAATACAATCACCAACAGTGTACCTGTATCAGCATCCGAATTTTCTCTCACGACATACGTCAAATTCCTAAACAATCATTCTCTATCCGTCCTACATCTCCTTCAATAACTCTTTCTCTCTCACCTACATTCGGCATCTAGATCTTCTTCTCTTGAATAATTCTATCTTTGTCACCTGCATTCAGAATCTCGCATCTCGTTTGAATTTAAGTAATCATCGTATAAAAGTGTCTTTGTCTTTGGATCTTGGGTATCGAGATGTTCTGTTCGGCATCTGAGAGTCAAGATGCGCCGACAAGCATCAGCACGGCACCCAGAATCCGCGCCGTTTTCCCACAACCGAACCGCCATTGTCTAGTCATGAATATTCTTCGTGTGCATATATTATCACCTTCATGGTCGTTTCGGATTTTGGTGCTGTTTGTTGGAATGGAGCTACATTCTACGAGATTACGAGCTTACGAGCTTTGCTTTCAAATTTTTACATCCAAATTTTTTAGAGAAATCATTATTCTTAGAGATTCTTATTTAAATAATTTGAGTAAAAAATATTCGGGGTATATAAATGAAATATTTTGGATAAAGTATTGGTCAAATTTTAATGTTTTCTTTCTAACAACAAAGTGTAGATTATAAACCTTGTTTTTGACATATAAATTGTCACTTTATTTCTCAGCGTAGATTTTTGTAAAATATAAATAATATTTAAAGCACTTAGTAAATATTGTAAAGAGAGTAAAATATATTTATTCTAGAATTAGAAATTACTTTCATTTTTAAGATTAAATCTTCACTTTACTCCTTAGATGCAAACATAACTATTATTTAATTTTAGAGTGACAAAAAGGTTTAGAATATATGTATAATCGTTTTCTACTAAACTCGTGATAATATCTGAAGCAGTTTTGATGTCAAATATTCTATAATTGATAAGTATTTTGTGTAACTTAATCAGAAAAATATAAATAATAAGAAAACATAAAATAAGATTGGTGTTTCAAAGCAGTTTAGATAACTTTGTGTATCTCAATTAAAATTAACTGAATCTTTGTTATTTTCTAATTTCTCCTAAAATAAGTTTTTCATTGTTGGTTTTATCTAAAATTTGTCATTGATGCAACAACAGATTTACCAGATTTATTCTTGTTTATTTACTAATTTAAGTTTTGTTTTAGTTACTGATGAGATCAATTTTCTATTATCAGGAAAATAAATTTTACGGTTTAGCTGTTTTAAGCCTAGTTTTAGTAAAATAATAAATAATAAACGTGTATTGTCAGGTTTATTAAATATATTATAAGTTCTTATAATGGAGAGATAAAGTAGTGCTCGTTAAAACAAGTAGAACCATTGGCAAATAAAGTTGAAATAAAGACAATACGCTTTAAAAAATTGATCACTGATTACCTAGTAAGCTTACGGTGAATTCATGTTCATACACGCACCATCGTCGTCATCATCATCATAATAATCAGATGATCGCATCCGCGTATCTATCTCGGCGTGTTGCGTTGCGTTACCTGCCATCGGCGGCCGTGTCAAAGCATTCCGACGACGCGCGTCTGTCCCCCACGGTCCCTTCCATAGCCCACTATGAACGGATACTCGACAGTCTGGACTTCTAATTTCGACAAGTGCCTTGTTTTTTGTGTTTCTGCCATCGATCACTGGCCAGTGAAGTCACTAGCAATGTTTTCTTTGGTGTCTGATCTCTGATGATCATCGGATGTGCAGCGGTCACTTCGAACTTGAATTTGTATTTTATTGGCAAGGAACTAAACGGTTAACTTGTTGTTTTTAAATTGATTTTGTTAGAATTGGAAATTATTTCCTATTTATGTGATATCTCGACTATTGTTTGTTATATTGTTAATTATTGTTTTATAAAAAGAAGTTTATGATAACTGCCTTTCTCTCCTTTTAAGATTTCTTATAACTGCATTTACTTTACGATTTGTTTTTATATAAATATGAAGGTCAATTCTATTAAACAGTTTTCTTTATTAAAATTAAATAAAGATGAACTACATATATTTTAAACACACGCGGTAAAATAATTATAGCAATTTTTTTAGGTTAGACATATTTAAATCTATATTATAACACGCCAATATAATATTTATTACATAGAATTAAATACGAATACATTTACATTAGTTATAAATAATATAAATGATTATAAATTATAATTTGATGGACGTGACATTTCGATATTTCCAATAAATAATTAATTAATTGGTTAATAACTAATCACAAGGCGCTGGCCGTAGATAAATCTACTTTCTTTAATAATATAAAAGTCATTATATCCTAAGACATTTAAAAAATATACCTACATCAACGATCAATTAAATTATATTAGTTCAGGTGTATATCATTCCTAGAAAATTAAATCTAGTTACCTAGGTTAGTCATCTATTGTTTTAAAAAAAGACAGCTGAAGTCTAGGAAATGCATAGCTTACTATAATAATTCGGCGGTACTTAACAAGGTTTATCTAATGTTATACAAATTAAAATAAATTATTGATTGTTTATGATGTTTTTCAATTATCGAATTAAATTTGGAATGAAGGAAATATAAAAATGATAAGCTGTACCGGATGTGAAAATGTCTTTATTAGTTTTATTTACTGATTGTTGTTTAATACAAAAAAATATGTTAAGTTTTTTCTTGTTGTATAAAAACAAAACGTACATATTAATACTGATTTATAGATTATTTATTTATGTATTTATGTCCTTACTCCATATTTATTTTTTTAATGCAGTTTTTTAATTTATACTTCGTAAATATATAATTACAATGTATGTTTCTTATATAGACTCTGAATTTAATTATTTTATACTTACAAGGTTTGAACTCAGTTTTTTTATTTTATTGCCATTTTAAATATAAACAATAAAAAAAGTTACGGTAAACATATTTTTATTGAAATACTAAATTAAGTCATACCAAATCTTATTAAACGATATTAAAACAAAAAATTAACGTTTTTCGAATAACAAAAACTTGTTTTAACTAGTGCTTTAGTTAATTTAAGCATTTTGGTTTTATTAAGTTGCCTAATATAAGGTTCTTTCCTAACTATGTGATTATGAATGTTGTTGTAGTATAAATTCCAGTTAATGTATACATTCACTAGTTAGTGTATACGTCTCATTTTATCACGACTTCATGATTTCTATATAATATATCAAAAATTTTGTCAACAAAAACATAATACAATATATTTATTTCATTTGCTTTTCTGTATACTTTGCCTGAATTATTTAGTTAATGTATGTATTAACTAGTAACTGTATACATTAACTAAGTGATAAGTTAACGTTTTAACTGTAACATGTATAAAATTAAATATTAAATTAGTTATTTACATACCATGTGCGGGAACGACTGGTTCACGGAAAAGTGTTGCAAGCTCGTGCCGCCATAGAACGAATTCGGGAACCAAGTTCACGCAAGAGGTATGTACAATATTTTTTGTACGAAAAGTTTAAAACTATTAATTACTTATTTATATTATTTTTAATGGTTATTTTTGACGTTTCATAGGTTACTGCTGTCAAATCAGACAGAATGTGTTGCCAACTGTGTTAATGAAATGCACTAAATTTATACTTAAAAATTAAATTTCATTCAATAATTTACCACTTTTTATTATAAATACAGTTTTTTAATAGATACCTTAGAAAAAAGAGTCCTTTTTGCGAAATTTCCCGTAAGACTTTCTGGTTACAATGCGGAAAATAGAAATTTCGGATGTTGCTAAGGTAACGCAAATCAACACTTATTAATGCATGAGTACAAAAATAATATTTTCACCGTCTTGCGTCATTAATAAATAGACAGTATTTAATAAAATAGTTAAAATATACGATTTTTATTTTGCTGCCGTTTTTACATAACAAAATGTATAAGTATATAATATTACCGAAATATATAAATTTAATTTTGATGTAATATATACAGGTATCCCAAAAGAGTCAAGAATTAAACGTTCGAAAATCGTCTTTACAAAGAATTATAAGGAAGGATTTGCATCTTAAACCTTACAAAATTCAGCTTGTGCAAGAATTAAAACCAATAGACCATCTTCAAAGATTAAATTTTGCGGTTGAAATATTCGAAAGGTTTCCAAATTTCGGAAATACCCTGACTCTTTTCGGATACTTTGTATTATTTTTTAAATAAATCAAAGAACTGATTCAAATATTTTATTTCAGTTTTCAAACATACAATATATTATTCTACGTCTATTTTAAACGTTAAAGTTTATATGTATGTATGTATATCATAACATTTAGCATAACATGTAATGATAATGTAAACGGTTTACAATTCCTGTTTTCGTAAAAAAACATTGTGTATATTTACAAACATATGGTGTAATATGTTATGGTTCAGGTAACAGATATGACCTCTTGTCGAGGAGCCATCGTAGGTCGTACTTTTTGGTTATCTGATATGTTTATTCTTGTACGCTAACTTTATTTTGTAGTTTGGTAGTCAAAACAAATGCAAACAACTTTTATTGAGATAATTTCTTTATTTGGCATTTGCTGATTTTATAAATATGGTTCAGAATTTTAAATTAAATAGGAAAAAACTATTTAAACTGTCAAAATAACAATGTTGTCAACATTATAGTTTAACTAAATGGTTTTATCAAAATTTAACTAAATCATTTGTTAAAATTATCAACTTGTTATTGTTAAATGATTTATAAATATATATTATAAATAATAATCATTAGTTTTATTTAAAATAATATTATTAATTTAATTAAAATACAGATAGAAGGACAATGAACGAATAACGACAAAAATAAAAAAAACAACAATACCTATTAATACAAAATAAATAACACCAGCTAATAGTGACTGCTAGTTAATATAAGGTATATTTGATCAGGCTTAAGATTAAGATTACAATCAACATATAGGTGAAATGATTTTTGATCAAAGCTATCTTGAAATATAAACCGCTTTGTACTATGTTATTTGACAATTAACTTTGTTGATTTCAGGGCCGTATTTAAACAAAAATAATTATAATTACGTAGTTACGTATGTATTTAATAATGTTTGACATTTGCGACATACATATTACATTAAAAATATTGCTTTATTACTGTTTATAACAATGGCATACATATTTTGTATGTGTCTAGATAAAAACAATAATTTTAATATATATATTGTCTTGTAAAACTAATAATAGTGTTTTATTTATTTAGGTTAAAAAATTTGTAATATTTGCTTTTTCCTATAAAATAAACTTTTAGAAATAAGAACAAATAAGGCGACTTATTAAGTTAAATTTATAAGCAATATAATTTCGGTATTTGGTTTTAAATATTAGAAATTTAGGGTCTAATATAGTTAAAATTAAACATTTCTATTGAATTATGAATGAAATAAGACAATTTTGATTTAAAATTATTCAAAACTCAATAATTTTAACTAATTTATTCAGTTTTCATTTAATGAATTATTGTTTGCTGCAAAAACCTATCCTTTGTTGTTATAATAAATAATTTTAATAAAATTGTAAGCGATGCTCGAAAAAAACGTGAAACTATTGAAATATATAAATAGTTTTGATGAAGATGTACAAATTAATATATTTCATAGTTAGTTATTCTTGTGTACCGTCAACTGTCGCGTTTTTATTCTTCAACAATCTTCAAGCATTCTGTTTCCTAAATCTATCTCAAAAACTCTGTACCTTTTATTGAAGCTTTCTAGATGAGATATCTGTTAAGATATTTTTATCTTCTAACACAAAAGTACAAAATTCAATACTTGAAAATTACATATCCGCAAAAAAATGTGTTTGTTTTTTAACAAAAGAAGAGGTTATAAGTATGATAAAACACCTCCTGAAGCCGTTCCTGCACCAGGTGACAAGACACCAAATTGCAGTTGACGAGAACTGAAGAATAAAGAATGTAAATTTATTTTAACTTAAAACCTCGCTGTGTCTTCCTAATTGGAAATTAACGTATAACTACAGACTATACATTAAACTGATATAAACAGTATCAAAGGTACCGCTTCAACACGGCCGAAACCAAAAATTGAAAGAAACCATCTCACTCACACCGCCAAAAACTATATTCTTTATTCTTGTCTAACGCAGATGGCCGCAACAAGAATGACAAGCTTCTGTTAAATTTTAGAAGAAAATAGAAATCGCCGAAAGATCTGCGATTGAGATTACGAGAAACGGTTCTTTTTTTCAACTTTGCAAATTCTATGGATTAATAAATTTCTGGTTTTTTTTTTCTTTTGTTTTATAACGATGATATCGCATATCATGTCATATGGATGGAATTTTAGAATTTGATGGAATTTTTTTTAGAATTTAATTATATGAAAATATGCCAGTTTCACACTTTTACTAGTTCCGTGTGTTGCTATTTAAATCTAATAATGCTTTTATATATAATTCATCATATTTTTGTTTTTACTTTTTATTTTATTTATAAATCAAATCATAAAAAATATACACTTTCTAAATATTTTATTTAAACTAAAACTTTTAAAGAGAAGCTAATTTTACAACGGATGAAACGAAGAGACAGATAAAGAATAATATGGCGACAACCATGTTAAACTAAAACCAATAATGTACATAATTCTTACACAATTTTATTTTTTAAACATTAAAAAAAATATTTACAAGAACCTTAGCTAATTTATCATCAAATTATTTTTCACAGCAATAGTCTTAAATTCAGAACAAAATACAAAAACTTGCACGAAATTGTATATTGTGTCAAATGCTATATTAAGTATAATTGCTAGAACAACGTTTCCGGATTCCATGTAACAAACCCATAAAATTCCCAGCACCCTAAGCATTGGCATAGTCATAGTTGAAATCGCAAGAACCAAACCTAAACATTGCACGATCCCGATCAAATCAAAATGAAATGATCTCTTTCGAAAGGAGCCGCAATTCTTGCCGCTAAACATGTTCTACTAACGAGTCAATACGCCTTCCGTTATACCATCTGTCAAAATGCCACATCAGAGCGATTAATAAAAATAAAAACGAAACATTATCAATTGTACTTGAGCCGGTTAGAACAAGCAAACCAAGCAAACTAAGCATTGGTATATTCGAGAAGCATAAAGCACCTTGAGATCTTGGACACTCGCTGAGAACCCTCTACTACTCTGGATATTATAAGGGCTGTTCAGACCTCTTGATCGGGTGATTGGTCATTGAAGATGACAGGAACAGACCATTGGGATCGGATGTTCAGATGTTTATCTGATTAAGAATTGTTATTGGATTGTGTGCAGTGTCATCATCCTCGGTTGTGGTATATCACAGTGCCGTGGAGATTTTAGATTATTTTAATGCAGACAGTTTGGTTATGTAAATAAAATATTTAGAGCTTTCCAAACAAGCGCCAGCTTACTTTAATAACCTTATTTTTTAAATTTCTTTATTCAAATAATTTGTATATATTATATACATTTACTTGATTTGTTTAAAAATATATTAGCTTGTTTAATTACTTTTACGACGCTATAAGTTTTTATATATTTAGCAAATAAATAAACGCGCAATTTTAAGATATCAAAATAAAGTTTAAAATCCACTTTTAAAATATCTTACAAAATAAAATTTAAGCCGATTGAATTTTTAATAAAATAAAATTTTAAGTTTTCCTTTTTTAAACATTTTTAGTTAAATAGTTGCATAGCAACTATCATTAATAGTCAGGGCCGTAACTAGCTTTTTGTGAGCCCTGGGCAAAATTTTCAAATTCTCCTCCTCCCCTTAATTTAAAAAACATAACTTACCATGCATATACGATAGTTTAAAGTTTGGTTACAGTAAATAATTATTCCTTAAATTGTTTCTGCCCGTAATTTTAATTTCATTTTATATTTATAAAAAACAAAAAATTAAAATATAATAAAACTTATTTAAATTGTATTTTTCTTGCATTTTTTCCACAAATTCCATCAATTAAATCACTAAATAAAAATAAATGAGATGAAATTATTTTTTGAGAGGTTTTTCTGGAGCCCCCTTCAGTTTAAGACCTGGGCAAGTGCCCCTATTGCCCCTGCCTAGTTACGGCCCTGTTAATAGTACAAACGCTTAATAAAATGAAAAAATAAATTGAATCATTGAAATGCAAGATTTAATTTACTAAAAAAAAATTAAAAAATTAATAGAATAGTTTTTAAAACAGGATTATTTCCGGGATTTTATATTTTGATTAGTGGCTTAAGTAATTTTATAAACAGTAGTAATTTAGTGGTTTAAATCTTATATGGATTGACTTANTATAATACACCCAATTTAACTCATTTTTGGTCATAAAATCGTTCTTTCTCATCATATCTATTTCTTATCTCCAGTAATCTGTTATAAGTTTACTATGCACACAAATAATTTTATTTGACCCTTCCCAGTGCGTCTTGCGATGCACATATAGCTTTTGTTTTAGGAGTAATATAGGCGTTGAATAGACTACGCGTGTCTATCGTCGAAACAAATTTATTTCTTGATCTCAGGAAAAATTTTGATTTTATTTTATGTATAAATAAGATTTTTGTCAACAAATTGTTTTTTTATCCAAAAATAATGCGTCTAAAATGAAGAGATATACACAGACAGATGATAAAACTGCTGTGTTTCTTATTACTTGATCTTGCTAAATTTTGATTTAACAATTATGATTTTATTTTAAATTAAGTACAATTTTTGTCAACAAATAGTTTCCTAATTCAAAGATAGTGTGCCTATGTATATAAGAAACAAATAATTTTTTTATTAATTGGTTTTCTAAAGCCCTAAAATATCCAGTTCGAATAACAATCATTAATATAAATTTGTTTGTAATAATAATTGAAATATAATTAATAATAAACGAATGTAACTCTATTAGGAATGTATATAAAATATATGAGCGTAGCAGTATTATAAATAAACATCTAAAAATAAAGCAACCCCATGAAAAATGTTCGCTGTCTGCGTGTAGTACAATAATATTTCATACTTCATTTGACAACTTTTTTCCATTCGGCACATAAATTACCCGACGATAAACCAATGTTATATTGATACCAAAAATCCATTTACATAATTTACAAATGCAAATATAATCAATCACAGCTTAACCAACTATTAGAGAAAAGAGAAACATTCAAACAAACCGATTTAACCAACCAAATTTCCATACAAACTGCTTTTTATCAGTATACATTGAATTTAACTAGATTCTAATTAGATGCAATTAGAAGCCGATCTGTTTTCAACTCTTCACTGAATTCTTAATTGGACAACCAGTATTTAATGAGAAAACTGTTGTTGTCATAATGTTTGCCTTAAATAAAACATTTATTTATCATAATTTGATACTTTAGTTTTATTTATTCGGAGAATTGTTGACACTGTATACACCAAAAACGAATTATTCACAAGTTTTTTGGACAACTATTTTTTATGTGTTTTGAGGTTATTAAAGTTTCATTTCAATTGTTTATTTTATCTTAAATTAAGCTATTCTTTCTAAGAAATTGTACATACAAATTAATAAATACATACATATCTAAAATGTTAATATAAGTTAGATCTGGACAATGATTATTTTGAACTCTCAAAAGATTAGCTTAGCATTATTCCTTGATTTTGGATCCTAATTTGGAATTATTTATTATATTTATAAAAATAAATATTTATTAGTTGTTCTAATAAGTTATATAAATAATTTTCTTTATTACTATTACGGAATTCATACCATTCTTATATGATTTCAATCATAGAATTGTTACATTCTGCGCAACTGTGAGGTATTCTTTTGCACTAGTGTTCAATAAGGTAATATGAAGTGGTAATATTTAGTAGCAATTTATTACATACATGTCAAACTTAATTCCGAGTTTTTTTGTTATATTTTTTTAAATTCAACTAAATATATAGTATTAGAGAAATTACACTCTCCAATATGTTCGGAATGGCTATTCTGATCTCGTGGGAATGTAAACTATCCACTCGAACTGAATTACACCTCATTCCAAACTTATTACAGAATAAACTATTATATTTATTTGTGTATTAAGAGCGCAAAATTGGACATT
>CM008233.1:4463684-4474768 GCA_002278615.1 Pogonus chalceus | reverse complement strand
ATTACCGATAAAAACTGCTTAATTTTGTAGCATATTATTTTAAGCTTTGGCAAATTAACTATTAAATGTTATTCAAACATTCGACTTTATTCTTAGAGTTAAGGGAAATACAAGTTAAATTCAGATTTTACCTTGCATAAGTCAATAGGTAAATATCTTCAAAATATTTTGTAAAATTAATATATTCCAATATTTAAAACAAAACAGAAATTATAATCGCTTTTTTTACTGAACGTCACAGACAGGTTTAGTGTCTCAAAAATTTTAAACTGCATTTTTAAAACGACAGAGAATGTAACTCAGTAAATATTTAAAATACAAAGTTTACGCATACTTTAGTCTAATTATTTTTAAATTCAAATAATAGTTTTTTTATTTACAATGTAAACGGTTTGAGCTATAGATTGTCCGGTGCTGAGTGTCTTGTTTGTAGCCATATAATAATAAATATAAATTTTCATGGGATACGTTAATTATTTTTAACTTCCTGTTTAATGTTAATTAAATAAAAAAATGTACAAAATCACGGGAAAAGTTTCAAATAGATTGAATTATTACTTTGTTTTTAAACAACTCTTCCAAAAATTTGAAAAAATAAAGCATTTACTAGTATTTTCCGCGTTAGTTAAGTACAAAATTACAATTTATTAATTATATATTTAATCATTTATTTATACAAAATTTATTATAGTATTTTATAAATTCATAAAAGTATTACACTACAATCTTACCTACGAAGTGTAACTAGAAACTAACTGAATATTTAACAACCCTTATATGTTAAATCTACCTTCAAGAAACATTATTTTTTATTTAAAACATTGTATATATTAGTCAATAATAGTTGAGTTGAAAGATAATGGTAATAATTTTACTGTTTAACTTAAAATTTGTCAAAAATAGCACAGTAAGGACCTTCAAAATTGTTTCTTATATTAAAAAAAATCAAAAAACTGGTCCAAAAAAACTAGTTACATATAAAATTTAAAAAATCAACAAAAAACAAATATGCAAAATAACAGTTAAAAACAACTGCTAAAAATATATAAAATTTATACTTTCTACACTTGTTTGACATAAAATTTTTTCTGTAGAAAAAAATAAATAAATTTTCTGCTCATGTAACCATGTAATATACTTACAAGATAAATTAATTACCTCTTTATTCACAACTTTTGTGAAAAGTAAATAAAAAAAAAATTGTTAAACACGGTACAAAAAACCGGTACATGGTCTTGTTATAAAATTTGATGGAAATCCTACCAAAATTGGGACAGTTATTACTTTTTTTGTCGTTGTTGTTGTTGTTGTTGTTGACATAATTTTAACAAAATTTCCTTTGTTTTTGTGCTTAATAATAATTTACACTATTTATTTATGTAAAATTTTTCGTGTTTTAACTTTATTACAAAATTTAATTTAAAAAATTGGTCTAATTTATTTAACAAATAAAAAGCATTGTTACAGATAAATCTAGCAATAAATTATTAATATTGCTTCATTTGCATGATTACATCTACATAAAACAAAGACATTTCAACTTCTGGGTTCTACTTAAGATATAAACCTTGTTCTTCAAGGCTGTTGTTGATATACCTATCATATTATTTCAAATACAAGAAGTCAATAGCTTCAAGGTTTCTTTTTTAAATATAATAATAACCGTTCGCAATTGTTTGTCTCGAAAATAAAACAATGAAACCACAGCACACGTAGAATAATAATAAATTCCAATTTTGAAAGTGACACTTTATTGTCATGCAACAATAAATAAATCAATTATTATTGGAATTTTATCGGATTAGGTGATTTGATTTTGTTCATTCTTCCCTTTCGGATGTTTTATATTGTGTTTATCAGAGCGGAATAAATATTGTGAAACTTTCATTAATTTTTCAATTTGTTACATTTTGCGATAATATGATTTATTTAATGTTTTAAAAGAAATTATTGTTTAGTGAAAAGATTTATATACACCTTTTTAAAAATTAATTAAGCATTTAACATGAAATAGTTACCAGACTTTATCAGAAATCTATTTTTTATCTATAAAAATTCGGTAGTTTATTTCCCACAAATAAATTACACACTATAATCTAGTGTGTCATTTTTTAAATTAGTTTAGTAAACAAACAAAATTCGTTTTCAATTGTTTCAATATATATAATAATAAAATATTGCAAAATTGTTTTTTATTAAATGAACAACAACACTTAACTTTTATAAATGCGCAATTAGTTATAATTAATAATATATCCGTTAGAAGTTGTATTAGTAATTATTTAAAAAATACATTAAATAAATCAGCCGTTTAAATGGAGAATATTGACATTGATTAAAGAAATACTTTTTCTTTAATTATAAAAAATGTAATTACTTATCAAAAGAAAGTATATTTAAATATTATAATTATTAGTATAAGTGTTCAGTATAGCAGAAAATAATTCTAATATTTAATTTAACTTTGCGTAAATTTTTTATAAGTCATAAATTTGTTGTTAAGAAAATGCAAATATACTTTTACTAATGACATACATTTTTTGTAATAAATATTTCATAAATATCGTTTAATTGTGATATTAACACTTAGTAAATCATATTTACTTTTACTTGTAATATATTTTGTCACACTTTGTTAAATATTTTATCGATACTTACTTTCTATTCAATTACTTTTTCGTTTCCTGAAATTTTATTTTACGTCGAAAGAAATATTTCAAAAAAAGGTTGGGTTATAAATAAAAACACAAATTGTAAAAGTCTTAAATAAGTTTTATTTAAAATAATAAATTGTAACAAACACTATTGAAACCTAATACTTACAGATTATTAACTATAATTTGGCGTAAAAATACATACGACGACTTGGATCTTTAATGAAAGTCGGCTTGTTTTTTGTTTCGTCATTCGTTTGCTGTGTTACTGTCACTTCTTGTGGTTTGTTTTCTGCTAATCTATTAACCATACGTGCCATATTAGGATATAAATTCACTTTAGAGTGTAATGGCTTCTGTGATACTTTCTCTGCAATTTCTTCATTTGTGAATAAGTTATTGGATGCTTGTGATTTCGCAGTTGATGTCTCTTCATCTGCGTCTTTTAGTAAATTTACATTTTCAGCTAAATTTGGATCTGAGAAGAAAGACTCCGGTGATGCTGTATCCTCGGAATATCTTTCATTTATAGTTGTAGATTCATCCTCATATGATTCAGTTGGTTCATGTTCATGCCTGTAATTTCCCCCATGCCCCTTTTCAGTATGTGTTAAAGGACCTATTACTTCATATTGATGTTTTTTTGACTCTTCTAATTCTTCACTTTCGTCTACTTCTCCGCTTACTGGTTCAAAAAATCTTGTTAATGTTACTTCAGATGTTACTCGGCGTTCTTGAACTTTTTGGAATCTTCTTTGCTTTTTAGGTTCTTCTTTATTATTTGTTACAGGAACTGGTGTAACAACAACTACAGTTTCTGTAGATTCTTCTGTAACAGGAATGTAAGATTCTTTATGATTTGTAGGTACTTCGGATAGAAGTCCTTTAGTTTCAGATGCTTTTAAGCGATTTCTTCGTCTGAAGTTAGTTAAACTTGAAGGCAATTGAGTCGTTGTTGTGGTTGTTGTAGTTCTTGTTGGTCGCCTTCGGCGGAACAAAGGATTTGAAGTTGCAGCAGTTTGTGGACGTGAAGTTGTTGTTGTTGTAATTGTTGGACGAGGTCTCCCACGACCTCTTTGGCGAGAACGGAAAGTTGTTGTTGATTTTGTTTCAGGTTCTACCGTAGTAGTTGTAGTAGTAGTTGTTGTTGTTGATGTTGATGTTGATGTTGTTGGACTATTTTCTAATAAAGTATCTGTAATAACCTTAGCAATAATATCAGTTTCTTCGGAAGATTCTGTTGTACTTATGTTTGAATCAGGTTTTGTAATAATTGCAATTATCATCGGCGTTTGCGTGGTTTGAACTTTAGTTAAAGGTAAAATTCCATCATCTGCGTTATATCTACTACTAAAATTATGACGTAAATTAACTGGACTTCTTTCAATTGTTTTATATTTAGACGTATCAATTGTTGTCTTAAATCTGTTACTATAATTACGAGTTCTAGCAATTTCAGGATTAGAAGAACCTTCTGCTGTATTATCGTGATCAAGTTTAATTTGCATTGATTTTAATTCCGACATAAATGAATCTGGAATTCCTGATTCCGGTAAAAATGGATTGGTATTACGGACAGGAATTGTTTGAACATTTGCGCTTGTAATTTCTACAGATGACTCCGTTGAAATTGGAGTAGTTTTTACTTCTTCTTCTTTTCGGATTTGATGTAATTGATTGATTATTTGAAGAAAAGCAGGTTCACCACGTCGTTCATTTACAGTTTCAGCTACGAATTGAGTCATAACTGTTTTTGTAGTGGGTTGAGGTGTTGTTGAAGTTGTTGTAGAAGTTGCATCTTCTTTAGCCCATTTATCTTTTAATTTATCGATGAAGAAAATATATTCAGGAATGCTTGGGATTCCTTTATGAGCTTCAACAGGATAAATAACTGGTTTACGTGTAGTAGGAGGTTCAGTTTGTTCTGGAATTTCTTCTTCTACAATTTCTTCAAATTCTGGATACAACTGCGTTGTTGTTGGTTTCATAGATTTTAATTCATAAATTCTTTTTCGAGGATTTAAATCTTCTTCTTCTTCTTCCTCAGTTTCTTCAACTTTTGGACGTGTTGGTCTATTTCTTACAATTTCAGTATAAACTTTTGGTTTTCGTTGAGGTGTCGCTGAATAAGCTGGTCTGTTTTCAGATTCAGCCATCATCAAGTCATCGTCTGGGAAATTGTATACATTACGTTTATTTCTTGATTTTATTGCAATGAAATTATTTATTTTAGATTCTTCTGCTAGAAGATCATCAGTTTCTTGATTAGATGTTTTACTTGATTTTAAATTTGTATCTCTTTTGGCGATTCTATGTAGTTTAATTTTATTTCCTGGTTTTGGTGGTTTAAGTCCAAATATATAGTAATAGTTTAAATTATTAGATGCTTCAGCAATTTGTTCATCACTTGGGGGTGGATTTAAAATATATTCATTATAATATTGATAGACTTGTTGATATGGTAATGAATTAGGCGGTGGAACTAAACCTATGATCTTACGAGAAGAATCTTGAATTTGTTCTGGTTGGGTTTTAACAGGTAAAGTTCCTTTTGTAAGTTTAGGAACATCTTGAACTGGCATTTCAGCGTAAGCGTCTTCATTTTTAATTGGAGTATTAGTAGTACTTGTTATCTGTAACAAATAAAATTCATCAATCATTTCAATTATATTAAATTATTTCACTTACTTGCTGGTTCACTACTTTCGAATTATTTTCATTTGAGTTTGACTGGGAATCATCTTTTGCTTCGTTAATTGTTTTCAAAACGTCGGTATAAACTTTCATTTGTTCACTTGGTTTGATTTCATCCTTATATTGCACTTCGCTTCCTATATCTCTATGATTTGCTGGTCTTGAAAAATATTGTGTAATATCGAAAATATTATATAATGCAGATAATCTCCTATTTAAAGTTCCCCAATTTTCAGGAAGTTTAGGATTATTAGTTTGGGTTTCAGGTGACAAGGATAAATGACTTTCAGTTTCAGGTGATTGCGAAGATGAAGATACTGGTTCTTCCGTTGTTTGCACAATTCTTGCAGTTTGAGGAAAATATTGTTGAATTACAGGAGATTTATATGTAGATAAAATAAATCTTTCTGTTGTTGTTGTTGTTAATGGTGGTTCTGTAGTTGTAGACCTTATTCTTGGTTGTGGTTTTTTAATAGCTTTAGCAGATAATTTTGTAATTGTTGGTTTTTTAGTAGTTGGTCGTTTTGAATATGGTTTACGAGTGTGAATTTCTGGTTGGTTCGTAACAGTAGATGTACTATATTTATTTTCGTTTTCTCTAAATGATAAACTTGTTAAATCTGAGATAATTCCAGAAAATCTTGAGTTATCATATTCATTATTATCCGATTTGATTAATTTCATTTCCTTTTTCTTTGGTAATTTTTTGAAATCAGCCCTTTCGACAGACACATAATCTTGATTATCATATATAATCAAAAATTTCTCTTTTTTTGGAGATTCTGAATTGTTTTTCGTTGTAACTTTTTTAGATTCGTTTTGCTCTAAGAGAGATATTTGATGATAATCATTTTTAGGATTAAACGGAACAAATTTCTCTTTTTGCATTGACATCATTTCCTCAATTGTATACGGAGGTTTTAAGACAGCTTCAGTTGTCTTATGAATTGGATTCATTGTTGCCGATTCAAACAAGTCATCATCAAGAACAACAATTGGTTCTAAAATTTTAATTTTTAAATCTCTTTTTTTAGGGTACCCATTTGTTGTTTCTTCTTGATTTCTATAATTATAAACTTTAACTTTTTCATTTTCGTTTTTATTTTTGAATTTTCTCATTTTATAATACATTGCGTTAGATGCTGACGCTGCCTTGTCATCAAAATTTTGGTAATTGGGGTTTGTATTTTTAATCATAAAATGTGGAATCGGGGAATCGATAACTTCTTCCTTGAAAAAAGGACTATCTAAAGGATTTTCTCCGAAGTATTTTTCCTTGAAACAATCGATTTTATCTCCAAGACCTTTTAATCTAGGTAAATTTGGTGTGTCTGCCATTTTATCTGTTTCTTCCCCTTCTTTTTGGTTTTTAACTCTATCAGGAATTGGATTCACATCACTTTCTACTTCAGGACAAATTATATGATTTCTTGATTTATAAAAAGACATTTCGTTTTCAACTTTTACAGGAATATTTTTCATATCTTCAGCATATCGTAAAGGAGAATTTTCATTTAAATTTTCTGTAATAGGTAAATTGTAATACGGATATTTAATATAAGTTAAATCCGCTTTTTCGGTTGGATTAGGTAATTTATCGACATCTGTAAATTCTTCCAAATCTACTTTAATATTTGGATAATCAACAGCATAACGTTTTACGCGCTTTTTAATAAACTTCCGGATTTTTACGGGAAGAACTTTTGGTGCAGATGGTTTTGACGCTTTTGTTGTAAGTTCTGGATTCATTAAATCTGGATGTAATTCTTCCACAATTCGTGGTGGAGATATACCAGAAGAAGAAATACTATGAAGGGTAGTTGTTGTAGTTATACTTGACTTTGTCACTGCTGGCAAGGTAATACTATACGGTGTAGTAATTGTTGCTGTTGTACTTGAAATTGGAGTTGAAGTTGATGAACTGGTCTCAACAGATTTGGCTGTTGTTGTTGTAGTTGTTTTAGTAATAACAGGCTTATTTGTTGTTATTTTAAATTCCTCTTCTATGTTTTCAGTTGTTTGTTTTCTTTTAGTATTAGTTTTAAAAGCGTTTTCAAATTTTTGTCTACTTGCAATTGGAAGACGTTCGGTTGTTGTTGTTCTATTTTTCTTCCAATAGTAAGTCGGGCGTTTTCGAACATATCGTTTTGATAATTTTTCTTTATCATATCGTTTTACTCTTATATGAGGTTTTTGTGTTGTTGTATCACTTTTTTTCTCGCTTGGAATTATTTTTATATATTTATGTTTCTTTAACTGTGGAGTGTATTTAACTTCAGTATGAATTTCCATATTTATTTCCTCCTCATCCATATTTTTCAATGTTACTTTTTTAATTTCTTTAACTTGTGTTTCATTAGGCTTTATTTTAGTCGATTCATGATTACTACTAGCTTCTTCGGCGTCATGTTCAATTTGTTTTTTAACTTTTTCATATGACTCAGAATCATTAAAATTTTCAATTTTTGATTTTTCATTGTTTTTTAAGCGTCTACTTACGTTATCTTTTCCGTACCTTCGACCACCTTCATCAGCATATCGGGATCTACTTTTTCCATGTCCTTTTCCAGCTAAACTTGCATGGTTACTTGCCCTTTCAGCATGTCCTTCGTTTTCCTCCGCATTTTTTTCATGTCCAGCATGATCATATGCACTATCTTCATATCCTTCTTCAGTATAAACTGTATGAATAATTGAATCTTTCACCACTTCGCGTAAACGATCTGCATTTTCTTCTTGTTCTGGGTCGATTGCTGATCTAGGTAAATGTTGTTCATTTTCCGTACGACGCACTTGAGTGTATAATTTTTGTGGTACAAATCCTATTTCAGGTTTTTTGTATAATGGTTCAGATTCAGCATCACTATCATCAATTTGTGATTGAGGTAATTGGTGTTTTTGTGGGAATAATTCTAAATTGTTTTTAAATTTATTTTGGGCAATTTGAAATTTCTCTTCACCTCGTTCAAATGTTTCATAACCTTCTGGTCGTTCATCTTCGATTGATTCAGCTGTTTCATGAACTTTTTTTGGTTCTTGATTTATATATGGTTTATGTTTTATTCCATATTTAGCCCATTGTCCTTCTCCTGGATAAATTGGACGAGTTGGTATATCTCTAGGCTGTTCATGTTCACTTATTGGTTCTTCTTCATTATATTCTTCTCGACTGTTTTCGTTAGATGAAGCAGGCTGTGCAATTCGTTTTTTTATTTGCGTTGCAGTTGGAACATGTTTTGGATGATTTTGTGTATTTGCAGTTACTTCTGTTAAATGTTGATGAATAATTGGAAGTTTTTTCTTTGTATTTCTAGAAGCTTTTCTATTGTTATATTTTGGATTGATTGGAATATTTTTGGGATGAATTTGAATATTTGAAGTTTGTGGTTCAAAATGAACTACTTGAAATGATTGTGGTGAATGATTGTCTAATCGACTGTTTATATTTGTTTGTGGATGATATATGTGTACATTTTGTTTTATTGGTGGTTGATAATGTAAGATTTTTTCTGATGATTTTGAAATGGAATCGTCTGGAAAGAATGATGGAAATTGAAAGTTTTCATGAGTTATTGGAATCGGAGTTGTACGTTTAATTTGCGCTGGATGATGAAAAGAAAATTTATCATTTTGTTTCGGCCAAACCGGTGGTACAGTAATTGAATTAATCACTAAGAATTGAGTGAAACAAATCAACACTTGCACTTTCATTTTCACTGATTCATCATAAAATAATCACAAAACTAGTCATGCATTTATCACGGCACTAAAACACAGTTATGAACTCTTCTTTAATGAGCACATATGCATTGTCTTTCACACGGCGGTTGCACCTGTCCGCAGTCGTTCAACTGTTTATGAAACACTTGACATATCGCGCGCGTGTTTTTTGTTTTTTTCTGTATCTAAGAGGTACGAACAAAAAAGCATCAACACTGTCCGTGTTACACTTTCACAAATCACATTTTAAACGTAATGCGTTGTCATCATGCTGTCCGTTACTAACTTAAGTTAAGATAAATTTTATGTTTGCGCGACGCGATGCTAACTAAGTCAGGTTTTGAGGCGAAAATGAATTTCTAAATAACTGGCGTTGTTGTTTTATAGGCGACGCGACGGGGTACACCGTCTTGCTGTAGAAAGGAAGTTGATAGCGCAAAAAAACTGTATCAGATCTGCATTGCCGGTTATGAAATGAACTGTTTACGTGAGTGGCGGAGCGAAAGTTCGGCTCGCTCATACTTAGTTTGTTCTAGGTTCTAATGTATGATACTATTGGTTCCACTTTACTGTCTTTCATGCGTCAATATTACTACATTAATTCGGTTTGCTTATTTCCAATTTATTTATTATCTACTTTATTTAAAATTCATTTTTAATTAAAATCTATTTGAAATAAAAATATTTTATTTGTTTTTGTTGTAATCTTTTAAATTAAAGTTTGAATAAATGCTTCCAAAAATTAGAACAACTGGTTTATTGACCACAACTTGTTTTTAATATACTAATTAATTTGTCATGCTTTGTTCAAATTTGAACAAAATTTGTAGAGCGAACAATTATAGCTTCAAAAAAGTTAAAAATGAATAATCATTTATGCATTTATAAATAATAAGTAGTCGTTTATGACTATGTTACGGAAATAAATTATAATTTCTTTTCAGAGATATTAAAAGTTTTATTGTAATTTAAAAACTGTGATTTACTATTCCTTGTTTACGCAATGCTTCTGGAGTTATTAAGTATTTAAATGTCAGTAATTACAAACGTAAATGTATTATTTATGAAAGTTACTTGTTTTTTTAGTGTATAAGTTCTATATAAGTAGATAATGAATATATGCCACCTGGTCAAACACAATTAATTAAACAATAATGTCCCTGAATATTGCATTTTGCTATGCATATAGGAATGATAGATTTTCTTTTTTTTTTGTTCAGATTTCCACAACAACTAAGTGAAAGTTATATCAAGCATTAAATTTACAATGACAGTATTTACTTGAAATCTTTTGATGAGAGTTTATTCCGTTGACAATTATCTTGAAGACATTTAATAATCTTTTGTTTTATCAACGATTAGCCAGTTTCTTTTTTGTGATGTTTTCAACAATGTCTTTTTATATTATTATAATGATAATTACATATATTATATAAATTAACATTACTTTTAATATTTAATAAATGATATTAGATTTTATATTATATTTAAAAATATATTTGATTTGCTTTCTGAATAATATCCATTTAATTTGATTTTACCAAACTTAAACTGATTCAAAATTTTAAAAAGATATCGATTGTTACTTTTTAAATTTAATTTTGACGGATTTATATAATTATTTCCATATAAATATATCTAATTTAATAAATAATTTACGGAATAAATTAAATCTTATAAATTTTTGATACAATATTTGCAATTTTATTAAGATACTGATCATATTTTGTGAAAAGAATTTAAAATATGCAAGAAACTGTAAAGCTTTATTTCGGTTGTTTAAATGTTTATAAATTTTAATAGCTTCACGTATCATTCAAGTATTATATGTTCTATATTGAAATAAAATCTTTGTCGTTTTAAACAAAAATTATAAATTTTATTAAAAACAATTATTGTTTAAAATTTATTAAAGAAATAAAATTATATTAAAAATATTTGTGAGTTTTATTACAATTTCCGCATTTTAAATAATATTCCCTACAATTCTAATTTTGTAACAAAATAAAAATATTC
>CM008233.1:4385097-4445272 GCA_002278615.1 Pogonus chalceus | reverse complement strand
ACAATTTAATGTCAAAAAAAAGCATGTTTCCTAGGTAATCAAACTCAAAATTTATTTTTTCTAACAAAATGAGATAAATTTTACCTATTACAATGCCAAAGAGGCCATCTTTGTTAGAATATTTACTATGACAATTTCATGTATTTAACTAAAGAGCTTTAGAAGTAATAATTTATTTAATCTTTTATGAGTTCCTCATAAAAAGTTTCTCACTACCTTCAAAAAATCGTTTATTAAATTTAAACAACCGCTCTTATTAAACTATAAAACGATCTAATGTTGAAATATGAATAATTGCAAGTATTTATTCAGTTTCTTACGATTCTGTTTGCATTTCAAATAAATAAAGACCACTATGTACTTGACCTGAATAAATTATATTTCAGTTGAATTTTGTAATTAGTAATTCTAAATATAGTAATTACAATTGTTATGTGCTCACTTTCAAACGTGTGTTTATTTTAAAATATTATAAATAACATACGATTTTAAAGTTACAAGTTCTAATAAAATAAAATATATTCAACTATGGCGCCTGATTACATTACGTTTGTTGATTTTATGATAAATAATTGGTATTATCTTCTTTTTTTTTTTTTTAATAAAATTATCGATTTATTTGTATTATAATGTGATAATTTTATATTTAAGTTTAACAATTTTTTTTATTGCTTATAATATTTTAAATATTAATAAATAATTTATTAGAAAGTTTCTAGAAAACTGATAAATTATCAATATGTAAGTAATAAAAAGTATAATTTGAGATATTAGTAAATAAGGTAAAATCCTATTTACTATAAAAACTACAACAAATTCTAGACTTACGTTTTATCAAAGTTTATCATTATTTAAACAATACTTGAATTACATATATTTTTAAAAGATAAAATAAAGTAATATAATATTATAAAACATCTAGAAAACCGTTATATGTATTTATATTTTTTAATTTGAATCATTATTTTCAAGTTGAATCGTAAAATTTCATAATTTTCTTTTCATTTTGGGATATATTTGTTTAATGCGTATAGTACAACAGAGGACCTATCATATACACGCGATTTGAATTAATGAAATGGCAACACGTGAAAATATTTTATTACATTTTTTTTATTGCACGTCATTCACAGATTTAAGAATCATTGTTTGTTTCATTAATAAAATATATATTTAAGTATTCACATTGATTTATTTATTCTATAGTTTCACTTTAATTTTTTAGAATAAAAAAATTGTTATATTCTTGTTTTAGGAACGATTTTTAAAAAATTATAATAGTTCTACATAATTTCAAAGTTGAAAAAAATATAAGCGTTTATATCTTCTTTTTTTTAAATTTTGGATTGATATGAAGTTTTTGTTTTATCTAATATACAGGTGTCCCAAAAGGGTCAAGAATTAAACGTTCGAAAATCTTCTTTATAAAGAATTTAAAGGTAGGTTTTGCATCATAAATCTTACAAAATTCAGCTTGTGCAAGGATTAAAACCAATAGACCATCTTCTACGATTAAATTTTGCGATTGAAATGTTCGAGAGGTTTCCAAACTTCGGAAATACCCCGACCCTTTTGGGACACTTTGTATAAACTTATAAACTCATTATTCAAATTTTTATTACAGTTTATTATAAAAATTTTGTAATTTTTACCTTTTATGACATTATTGAAATGTAATTTTCTTAGCAGAGATAAATTGACAACAAATGAAACAAAATAATGCCATAAAACCGAAAAAATCAATAATAAACGAAATCTATACCTTTAATTTTTTTTTTTTTGAAAAAGTTACTAAACTGGCTTGAATAAAAATAAAAATAACTTAACTATAATTAATGGGGGAGCCCACCCTGACAACTTTAATTGATATTCAGGAATTTTTTTAAGTGTTAAATAACAATCGAATCATTTGGGATTTTTTACTATATTGTTGCACGTATTTTAATTATTACTATAAAATTTTGTGAAGTAAAAATATTAATATTTGGAGCCTTGGTAGTCTTCGGTGTCAGACACCTCCAACAAAAGGCACCTCTATGGGTACAAATCGCGATTAAACAAGATAGAATAAAATCGTTTAGATATCCTTAAGCTACAAGTTGTCCCAAAAGGTTCGAGGTATTTCTGAAGTTTTGAAACCTCTCCAACATTTCAATAGCAAAATTTATTCGTTGAAGATGGTCTGTTGGTTTTAATTCTTGCACAAGCTGAGTTTTGTAAGGTTTAAGATGCAAATCCTACCTTATAATTCTTTGTAAGGAAGATTTTTGAACGTTTAATTCTTGACCCTTTTGGGACACCTGTATATTAGATTGGCTATCATGAAGCATATTCATAAAAAATCGAAAAATTAAAATCCTAATGCTTCACGATAGTGAAAAATAGTTTAATATATTGCCGATAAAGATTTCATAAAATTTATTAAATTCAACGAATTACAAGTTTATAAGAATATTTGTAATGTCTTATCATTTATAATTTTTTACTTTAAAGATAAAAGTCTATTCGTACAGATTGTATCAAAAATTCATTTTTTATTATTTAATAAATATTAATTTCTTAAGTATAAATTTGTGAAATTCATTTAAAATAATAATATTTAAGTTAAAAAGTATTTTTATGATGTATTAGAATGTGTGTAAAATTGTAAATAACTACAGTTAATAAAGCAGTTCAAGTATGACAATGTAAACGTAGTAATTTAGCCGTTGCGAATGTGTGTCGTTTTACGTACAACGAACGGAGCTGAAATAGAAACATAGTAATCAACAGTCGCGACTGTTTGTCACTCGGATGAAAATAGACGAAGACGTACAGAAATAACGAGACGACATTCTATACTTCTATATCACAGACACAGACCAGTGCCTAGAAATAAGTTATTAGTTGTAGTAGCATAATTGATAATTTCAATATACACTCTGAGACATAAGTTAACACGAGTTATAAATGTTCATTCTTAAAATATACTTACTAAAACTAATTACACTCTTGTTTCATAAATCAGGGCTACCACAATACTTCTTTAATTACTTATTATTATTTGTTTCGCATTTTTATTGGATTATTAATTATTTAATCTAGACCTGGCAGTTACTTTCATTTAATATATTATTTTACTTTTTCTTATTTTTAAAGTTAAAGAATTTTGTGTATTTATTTTTTGATTTATTAAAATTCGAAGACAGTAAGATTTGAAAATTAATGCTTACCTCTTGAATTAAGTGTAAAAAAATTCAGTTTAAGATTTAATAAAACGTATTGAATAATGCATTTCGCCTTAATTATAAACTGCATTTAATTGCATCATTGTGTACAGGAGTCAAGAGTAATTGAATGCACCAATTATTAAGGCAATACAACTTAAATTATATAGTAATATATACGTATATACATATATTTTTCTTGTATTGATGTTTTAAACTGATTATAATGTAAACATAGTTTGCTACCAATATATTAAAAAATTAAAAAATATATAACTTAAATTAACCCTTAAAAATTTTTTGTTGCGAAAATTATATATTTACGTCAACATGTGCCAGTTCTTGTATATACGAACATTGTAGCCAAATATCATTAGACACGGATAAGCATTGGATGTTGTTGGCCTGTTACTTGTTTATATCAAAATTTTAATTATTTTAACCAATTTATCTCGGAATACTAATAGCTTTTTTGATATTTATATTGAAAATAACATTTTTAATTAATATTTCTCTTTAAAATAATATATATATCGCTTAATTATATTACAAATTGGTTTATAATCCAAAGATTTTTTTAATTTGTTTCATATTATTTTGGTTAATATAAGTTAAAGAATATATTTTAATAAAACAAAAACTATACACATTCTTTTGTTACTTTAAAAAAAACTGAAGTAACTAAATTGTCAAAATTGTTTCATATTATTTTGGTTAATATAAGTTTTAGTATATTATTTATAAAACAAAAACTATACACATTCTTTTGTTACTTTAAAAAAAACTGAAGTAACTAAATTGTCAAAATTGTTTCATATTATTTTGGTTAATATAAGTTTTAGTATATTATTTATAAAACAAAAACTATACACATTCTTTTGTTACTTTAAAAAAAACTGAAGTAACTAAATTGTCAAAATTGTTTCATATTATTTTGGTTAATATAAGTTTTAGTATATTATTTATAAAACAAAAACTATATACATTCTTGTCACTAAAAAAACAATTGCTTGTTTTGAAGTAACTAGATTGTCAATAAATAAATAGTTGTTTCTGTTCAAATAGGCTTTTTTAATATTTATATTGAAAATAACATTTTTTAAATGTAAAATAATATTTAACTCGCTTAAATATACTACAATTTGATTTATAATCCAGTGATATGTTTAATTGTTTCATATTATTTCGGTTAATATAAGTTTTAGTATATTATTGATAAAACAAAAGCTATATACATTCTTTTGTCACTCAAAAAACAATTGCTTGTTTTTGAAATAACTAGATTGTCTGTCGATTTTAAGTAAATGTTAAGAGTTGATTGTGGATAAAATGGAGCCATTTCGTTGTTTTGAGATGAATTTGTAAGGTTAAGTTTAACATGAATGCGTAAGAATTGAAATAGTTTTAAGTTTGAGAAGTATGAAATAATGAATATAGATAGTTAATGGCATGTTTAATAAATGTCGCCTGCGGTATTATCAATGCATTGCAATAGTGTAACTAAAAGCAAACGAAGGCAGCGAAAAGGTTGTGGCACGTTCAGTGGCGTCCGTCGTGGGGTCGTTGACCCGGGGGCGCCGAGGGTTTTTGTAGTGATAACGCATTGCATAGCGGCACAGTCGTTCAGCGTTCCTCTATGTCTCTTTTCTGTCTGTATCGTCTCTTTTCAGTGTTGTGGGTTCATATATAACATAACACAACTCATATATACATTCGGATATATCTGTATGTGACCGCTATGGGTATAGTATACGTTTACGTTGTCATTTGTGTATCTAATGCATGAATGAGATGCCATTGCACTTACACCCATCCGTGTTTTATAAATAGATCTAGTGTCATTTGTTTTTTTCAATACATACTTTATAAAATCTCTTTATTTTGCCATATTTTACCTTCACACATTATATAATTTTCACTTATATAGCAATAAAAATACAAATAAAACTATTATTAACTACAAATTGTACATTTCGAATAGAAAATTATCATCATCAGTTGAAAAATTCAAAAAATATCAGAAAGCAGGATTACTTGCCTAAAACACTCAAACTGAGGTCAGAATTTTTGTATTTCAGGAAGGGATTTTGTAGAGGTTTCAGGTCAATAAAAGTTAGTCAAAATTTAACATCTTTTAAACTAAAATTTTATTGAAAAAAACTCCTAAAATCTTAAGTTAATTTTGTTTCCTTCAAATGATACTTTACTTAAATAATTTGTACAAACAAAAATTGGGACAAATTATTTTTTTTTAAGTTTAAATTTCTTTAAAGAAATTTGAACCTCTTTTAACACTTAGAAGGAAATTTTTGCAGTTATGAAATAATTATTTTCTTTTAAGAAACTAAATAATAAGTTTTATGTTTACAAGTAAAAGAAAGTTAATAAAAAGGTTATTAACAGTATTTTGTAAAAATATTTACTCACGGCCCTTAATTTACGCGGTTTTTTATACGCGATTTCAATTTACGAAACTAGAATATATATTTTCCTTGAAGTTTTAAAAATAAGTTAACGTAACTGTATTGAAAAGATTATCTTTATTTCTATAACTTCTTATGGTTTTTATTTTCAATACTTTTCTATTGTTGTTACATGCTATAGTCGTCGCCACGAAACAATGTAATTGCGGAATCATTGTACGTTTACAAGGTACCGCTCCAAGATCTGAAACGTTTTATGTATTCCGAAGTATCCATTGTTGTTAATAAATGTAAATAAAAGTTGCGACGTACTTCACATTATTGAGAAGTATATCAACTAAGCGTTACGAAGATTAAAAAGATAGTAGCGTATGTCGAAGTAAAATATGTGCTTATTATCATGTAATTACATTGTTTCGTGGCGACAACTATATTTCCGCGATTTCCAAATTACAAATGAAAATATTAACTTTTAATAATTCTTTTTGAGTAAACCATTGTTTCTTTGTTATTTTAAATAAAACTCAAAATTAAATAACTTTTTGATTACAATTAGTAGTCAAAAATATGATTAATTCCAACCAAAATTATAACAATATTCCAACATCACGCGTAAAACGTAAAAAATGACGTAAAACTTCCGTCATAGCGTCATTACCCCCGCCGCCCGCCATGAACGTATATACTCATGTTTCTATTCATAAATTCAACTTCCAGCTTCAGTTTAAGTAATTATTTTGTTTTCTTTAGGCGTCTGTACGAAAATATACATTCAAATATAAAATTATAGCAAAAAATTTAGCGAAATAAGTGTTTTGTTGTGCGGCTAATTTTTTGTCATGTTTTTTTTCCTTTTATTGTATTATTAATTTATGATTTTTAGTTTTCTTAAGCGTGAGAAAAAATCTGTTTATTTTTCTTTTATAATAGGATTGTCTTTTGATTAATTTATTCTATTCATATTTGGTTTTTTGCCGGTTTTATTAGCATTTACTTTTATGGAATTTTAAAATGTGTTTAATTTGAATATTTTTCTATTTTAAAATCACTACAATTTATTTATTTCAGTCCCTCAATTTGCGCGAACATAATTTTCAATTGCGTAAATTGAGGTACCGATACATAAAATTCATTTAAATGTATCTACACTTTTGCTTCAAGAAGTTAAATTAAAAAATATTTCTAACAAAATTGTAAAGAACATTTAATAATTCTTTTAGTTTCCATTTTATAAAAAATAATTTTTTTCATAGAAATATCCTGATTTAAAAAGATTATTCAAGAATAATCTATGGAAAATGAAAATTATTGTAAGAATATACATATATAAAAGAAAAACTTAAACTGTAATTAACAATGAATTATAAAATAAAGTATGTATAAATTTGTTAGGTTATAGATTGTCGTTCAAGCCCATGTTATGTTCTTTATTTTAATTCCATCCCATTGAGTGATAATGGGAACACGATAACAACTCAGTTCACATACGCATTAATAAGAACAACATTCTATATTATATCTGACTAAATATCTACGCATGCGTCAATAACTTATGCTTTTGTTTCACCGATTCACTTTTATTTTGATAAACATTATTTATAATCTTCATGTATAACTTTCAAGTACAAAAACTTCATAATATTGTCTTAATTCTTATTAATCTTGTTTCTTTTCCTTCTCTATATGTATTTCTTGCTCCGTGCATTGATGTTTTGTTTTTATTTTTTTCCGGTTTTGTTTTTTTGTAATACCATTGATGTTTCTTTCATTCACAAAACTTTACTTTTCTTTTTTTTTTTTTGAAATATATTTATTAATTTTACAGTTGAGAACACTGCTTATTTGACGTGAATTACTTGTAATTGCATGGACGTTGTAGTATTTTTTATGAAAGTTAGTAATAAAACTAAAACCAACGTTTAGTTTGATAACAACGACCCATTTTCTTATCAATATACCACACTAAGCTGGTAATACATATTTTATTTTATTAAAAACTATATACAAAAGAAATATTTCTATTAATTTTTATACTTCCCCAGCAAAAGAATATATGTATGCAGATAATTTTCTTTTGATAAGATTTCAAAACAAAAATGTCTGTAGAATAATATGACAAAAAAGATACACATATAAATCAAATTTAGACAATAACCATTATCGAATTGTTCACTTAACTTATGTGATTATATGGTTTGAAATTTAATTCAAAAAAAGTGTTCCAAAAAAAGTACATTATATAACCGTTTCTTTTTGTTCTTGTATATAATATACATGTTGTGTGGTCGTATAATAATAATCATAATAACGATAATAATTCGTTCCTTTAACCATGATATCGGGACAAGGGAAGGGGGTGCAAGAGGCGTGCTACTGGTTTTATTTTCGGGAATATAAAGTTGAATCAATGGTAGGGCTGACCAGGTCGCATGTTTATTGCTACTAAGTGCCCTGTATCTTTTGTCACTTTGCATCCTCTTTGACCACTCACTTGAAGATTGCCTCCAATATGGGCTAAGGGCTCAAGTAGGCTAATGTTTCTCCCTTTAGAAGGACATTATTAAATATGATTAATTTTAAATTCATCTCATTTTATTAATTTATTTTATTTATTACTTATTAATACATAAACAATTAGTTAAAAGTTATCTATTTAATAGGATTATTCATTAAAAATAAATAAAATCATTTGTTTCTCTAATACAATTCTTCTATAGAATAGTTACATTCTGCGCAATTGTGCAGTATTATTATGCACTAGTGTTTAATAAGGTGTAATATAATTTGTTATTACTTTATAACATAATAACTCAAAAGTGTCAACAAATTGTTACTATATTTTGATAATTAAGACACTTATCTGTATTTTTTTTAAATTTAAGTTTATTCTGCAACTTGTTTGGAATGATTATTCTGCTCTTGTGAACCGTATCACCTATCTGAATTATCTCTCATTCCAAACTTATATTAAGTTTTTACATAAGCATAATTATATTTAACATTTTTAAATAAAACATTTCAAATTAATTATATTTTCTTATTGTTTATTTAGATATTTAATATTAATAACTTTTAAAAGCTGTATTTTATAAGATTTTAGTATAAATAATTATATACAGAAGTGTATTATCTAATTTAAGAATTCATTTATAAATTTATTATAATTAGGTATATGTATATTCTAAATGATACATACATGATAAAAGTATCATATTTCAGGACTGTGCACACGTGTTTTTATGTGATACAAATCCCCTTACCCCTGAATAGCCCCTAGTTACTGCTGATATATATTCTCTACCTTGCAACCGACAACCAAAAGTGATACAATAATATCGTTTTCGCTCGTAAAGGGGGCACCTTGCTCTGTGTTTGTAACCGTGTTTATTAAAAACCTCTCAAATTCTGCCACATATCATAAGCATCATAAAACCTGCACTGAAGTACTTGCCCGTTTCAAAAAGATTCATATCTTTGGTTTATATACTGCCCCTTATATATGTTTATTATATTTGTATAAAGGTGTGACCACTGTTATAAATTTTGAATATTTAATTAAAAATTCTTTTTTACTTTTTAATTCAATTTTTTATTCCTTTTTATTTGAAACTTATCACTTATTGTCTAAACAAAATAATAAAATATCAACAATTATTATTATTTAATTTACAATATTTAATATTTATTAAGTTTTAAGTATATGCAATTTGCAATGTGAATATTAAAGGCATGATATATCTTGAAATAAAAAAGACGCACTGGTTTGCAATTAATTATCAATCTCGAAATGAAACAAGATTCCTCATGCTTCATTATTGTAGTAATGACAATAAACTAGCATAAATTATCAACCTACAAACGACATTTTAATGATATCGTTGTCAGTAGAAAATTAGCCATACTCTACTACACTGTTGCTTTTGTTTCTACCAATTATAACCTAAAAGTTGAAAATGTCTCATATATTATCGCAACAAATTCGTCAAAAAAAGTTATCTTGTGGATCAATGATGTTTAAATTTGATTTATCGGCTTGTTGCAGCCCAACATCGAAGGTGATCGTCTCGAATTTACCAGCGCACGTGCGCTTCGAAGACCTAGAGCCGTTGTTGACCCCGCACGGAAAAGTGCAAGCCTGCGACAAACTCACATCAAGGGACCCCAACACTCAAACGGTGCAAATTACATTTGAAACACCGGATCAGGCGCAACAGTAAGTTATTTATTTTTCTATATTTATAAATTAACAAATAAATTACTTCTCAATTTACAATTTAAATCTCAACTAAATTCAAAATTTTTAAGTTACCTAAACTTAAACTATCGAATTTTACTTTTTATTTTAAATTAAAAACTAGGATAAATTATATCAATAGTCTACTTATTTGTAAAATTACTCAGCATTACTATTTAAATAAGTATTCGCCTAATCAATATAATTATTTTAAATATTTCATTATCTTTATATTGTTTTAGAATTCTTTCATTAATAACTTTTCAAATATTTTAATTTATTTATTTTATTGAATATAAACGTGTCATTATAACAAAAAATATTTTTTCCCGAAGTTACAAAAATTATAATGTTGGTTTTTACGTATTTTAGGGCGGTGGTGCATGTAAATGGCCAAGAGTTAGAGGGATCCATGTTGAAAGTAGAATTGGCTGTGGAGCGGAGGCCACAACGGCGTGGCCCTCGAGGCCCCGGCGGCCCTGCGTTCGGCGGTTTACCCGGCCAGGGCCGTCAAACAGATTTTCCCTTACGTATACTCGTACAGAGTGATATGGTGAGTACAAAATTTATTGTATATTATTATTAATTTTTTAGAAGTTTTAGAGTTATTATAAATAATAATTATATCAAATATATTTTCTTAATAAACATAATTATATGTAATAATGTCATTAGTTACTTAATTGTTTTATAATTATTTAATAATTACTTACAAATTTAATAAATAAATACGGAGTTTACCTCTTATTTACATATTTTAAATTGTGTAAGATATAGAATAAACTCCAATATTAAGGTCATCTTTTGCCCTGGAAGATTCTTTTCCATGATTCTTTCAGTTTCCAAACGTGATACATTTACTTATATTGATTATTTATTTATATATTTCCTAATCTTTAACAATATTAGTAAATATTTAAAATTTTTATTAGGTGGGAGCCATAATAGGACGACAGGGTTCAACAATTAGACAAATAACACAACAAACACGTGCTCGCGTTGATGTTCATCGTAAAGATAATGTTGGTTCTTTAGAAAAAGCTATTACCATCTATGGAAACCCCGAGAATTGTACGAACGCTTGTAAAAGAATCTTGGAGGTTATGCAACAAGAAGCTAATAATACTAACAAAGGGTAAGACAAAATTCCCAAATAAATACTAAAAAAAGCAAAAACATTTTAAAATTATATTGAAAATATTAAATTTTATCGACTTAAAACTAATTATATATATGAAATAAGTTTAGTAATGCCATCTATGTTAAATTTCATAAATCTATAAAATGTTCTAATATCAATATGTCTCTCTTATATATAAAATCGTTAAAATATAGTAGAAACATATTGTTCTCATCATTTATTTTTTATACCTAAATTTATTATTCTATTATATAAAATTTAGTTATATTTGTTTTCAGCGAAATATGTTTAAAAATTTTGGCGCACAACAATTTAATTGGTAGAATTATCGGCAAGGGAGGCAACACTATTAAACGAATAATGCAAGAAACGGATACAAAAATTACCGTATCTAGTATAAATGATATTAATTCATTTAATTTGGAACGTATCATCACTGTTAAGGGGACAATCGATAATATGAGCAGGTAATTTTTTTATTTCACTTTCATACTTATAAAGCTTAGATAAGAACTAAAAGTATTTAATATATTGGGGACACTGGAAAACATTTAATTTTTTGTTTTATTAAATGAGACAATATCTCCTATACTATAAGCTCACTTTGCCCTGCTCAAGATCTGTACTTGTAGCAGTTTCCAGTTATGCAACATTAAAAAAATTAAAACTTATTTTTGGAGACACTGGAAAGCATTTAATATATTTTATTAAGTGAAACATTGACTCCTATATTAATGGCTCACTTTGCCCTGCTCAAGATCTGTAGTTGTAGCAGTATCCAGTTATGCAATATTATAAAAAATTAAACTAATGTTGGAGGCACGTATAAGCATTTAATAATTATTATTTATTAAATGTATTAATGACTCCTATATTAATGGCTCACTTTGCCCTGCTCGAGATCTGTACTCGCAGCAGTTTCCAGTTATGCAACATTACAGCATTTTTTAAAGATAAAAACCAATAAATTTTTACAAGTTTTATTAAATAAAATTTATTGATTTGCAGGGCTGAATCACAAATAAGCGCGAAACTTCGACAAAGCTACGAAAACGACCTTCAAGCGATGGCACCTCAAAGTATGATGTTCCCTGGTTTACATCCCATGGCCATGATGTCAACAGCAGGTACTGCGGGTACTAGAAACTTTTTTTTATTTTTTTTACTTATTTTTAAGTAATATGGAAGCGCAACGCATAGCAATCAATTACTTTTTTATGTGATTGAAAAAACAAATGATGATATTTAATAGCGTGCTTTGCTCTGCATATTTTATTAGATAAGTTGCATGCTAACTATAACGATTTTTTTAACTAAATCAGTTATCTATTTAAATTAATATTATTCAAGTTTTGGCATGCATATTTTATAAGTTTCACCAATGTTTATTTATAGGCATTAGTTACGGCAGCCGCGGTGGTATGTACTCAGGACAACCTCCATACCCCGGCATGTATCAACCAGGTGCAACGCAAGGTGCTGGTGATACGCAAGAGACCACATACCTTTACATCCCAAATAACGCGGTTGGAGCGATCATAGGTACAAAGGGTTCACATATCCGTAACATTATTCGTTTTTCGGGCGCATCAGTAAAAATTGCACCACTCGATCAAGATAAACCACAAGATACGCAAACGGAACGTAAAGTAACGATTGTCGGGTCGCCTGAATCACAATGGAAGGTAATATTTATATTAAAATAATTTTTGGGGATTTTGCATTGTTTAATTTTTGTATTTTATTTAATTAATCAGGCGCAGTATCTTATTTTTGAAAAAATGCGTGAAGAAGGTTTTGTAGCTGGTTCAGATGATGTACGGTTAACGGTAGAAATTTTAGTACCAAGTTCACAAGTTGGGCGTATTATTGGAAAAGGTGGTCAAAATGTTCGAGAACTTCAGCGTGTTACGGGTAGTGTTATTAAATTACCTGAACAAGGTACGAGTCCGCAACCACCAGAAGATGAAACCACGGTGCACATTATTGGACCCTTCTTTAGTGTACAGGTAAGAATTTTAATTTTATTAATGTTGGTAATATTAAAACGATTGTTATTGATGAAATTGAATTGTAGTCGGCACAACGTCGAATCCGAGCGATGGTTATGCAATCAATGGCCCCAGTAGCGGGAGGAAGAGGTCCCCGTGGTCCAAGACGAGATCAACCTGGACAACAGCCGTCCCAAGCACAAACGTCCCAGCAGCAACAACAATCGCAACAACAACCACAGCAGCAGCAGCAACAGTAACGCGCAGCCAGCAGTCCTCATACAATCTACAAAACAATCCGAAGTCGCACATCGCGCCAACCCACCACGATTCTTCGGCATCTATTGCGCAGGGCGTGTGCTGCGAATTTATAAATATCGAGTATTCTAGTACAAGTTTGTATATATCGTAACATCTCGAGGCCTTCCACTTAGTAATAACATTTAAAAAATCTAGAAAAACCCAAAAAAATAATATATATTATAAATGAAATGATCGTCTCCATGCGTGTGCTACCGGAGCCGAGCCTTTGTTACTATTACTACTACAATTATATTAAAAAAAAAAAAGATAAAGAAAACGTAACATCTACGATGCCTTCCAACATTGTGTATGTAAGTCTGTATATACATAAATAGAGTCATTATTGTTAGTTAAGGGTCGGGGTAAAGTCGCTGAAATCCCGCTCTTAGTTTACTACCTCCGCGCGTGCGCGCAAACACTCGCTCTACTAATAGTACATCGGAATAATGGAGCCCACATGAATATATTTATGTTGATGTTGTCAATCAATCCGGGGCATTCATGTTTTTTGCACGTTGGCATCATTGTTTTCGTATGTTTCGGTTTTGTATCGACAACATTACAAACGCCATTATTCTTCGTTTATGTTACGTTCTTGTATTAAAAATGTGTTAATTTTTTACTATTATTATATTATTTTGCTATTTATACTTCATGTTAGTTTCAAACAGTTTAAATAATCGTTGATTTAAGTGTTTTATTTTCTCTCTTTATTATATTATGAAAGATTTAATTAATCAAGATAACTTGTGTTATATAAAGTAAATTGATAACAAAACTTTTTGTTTATTGTTGATTGTCAAATGTTTTTGACAGAAATGAGTGGTCGGTGCCACGGACGCGCATACGCGCGTGCTTACATGTCGCGATATCTATAAATTCAAATGCCGGACATACACAATTACAATTACATTCATACAATATATAGACACCGCCTGATTACACAATCAAACTACCTCAATAAAAAATCAAAACTAATTTTTTTCTTTGTACAATATACAAACATAAATAATAGCCATAGCCATATAAAAATTTCCGTTATTATTGTAATAATTAATAATACTTATATACAACAACAAACTAACAGTTATTTACAAGAAATAGTTGTTTGAAACAGGTTAACTACTTATTGTTATATTTTAATACAAACACGCATATAAATAGAACATATAACAATAATATTTACTACAATATATTTTTTATTATAATTAATTAAACACAAAGCTTAGGACAGACTGTACCAAAGATGTAAAATGGATTGCATTTACTGTGAACCGTTTATTTTATTCATTTTATGTGGATACAAGCGCGTTGATATACAATATATAAATATTATAATGTTTTGTTATATCTATAAAACTCTGTATTTATTGGACTGCTACTGCTGAGCTCTCGATGTCGAAAAAAATTTTCAGAGTCAAAACACAAACACAAACAAACTCGGACTAATTAAAAAAAAAAACAAATTACCATACTTCTTTCGGACTAACAAATTTATAAACAGCATAAAACTAATACAACAGGCCAGCAAGAAATTTCCTCATTGTTGTAAAATATAAAAAATAAACAAAAATCTTTAAACGGAGTAAAAGTTCCTCAGAATTCTCACAAAATCTAAAAAAAATATCGGAGAGCCACAAGGAGCAATTTATTTACTACTGTTTGATCGTTTGAAGCGTGGCGTGGCATCTTCAGATTACAGTGTGATACTGAGACTTTTAAAGCATTATATTAATGAAGATTTTTACGTGCGTTTGTATTTGAGGATGCTAATGTTAATGTTTACGAATAATTGCCTTTAATGTTGGTTAACACTGGCACGTTAAAATTATTGTATGCGGATGACGTCAGCGCCTTATCCACTAATTGAAAACGGATAAAAACGGTTTAAGTATTGCGCGCTATTCGGCCGCTGCGGCGCTGGCGTCGTCTGCGGCATTAAAATGTTACCAGGCGAGGACTGAAAAAAATACTAGTGTTAATAAATTGAGAGTGTGAATGTGCGTAAAGCATTTTTTAACTATTAAATTATAAATATTGTTAGGAGATTGTTTTAAAAAAATGTTCAAATATTAACATTAATGTTAACTTTTCTTGGGAACATCGCATTTTTAGGAGTCACAATTATTTTATACTAAGTTGTCAATGCGATCCTTTCAAGAAAAATATCTTGATGTAAACTGTTAAAAAGGGTTGGACGGAGGACGTAAATTAGAATAACCAGAGAATGGACGAACAAGGTTTTTTTTGTGTAAGAAGCCGTATTTCGCATCGACGAATTTATTGTATTAAATGTCTTGTGTCAAGACTTAGCTTTTTATGGAGAGGCGGAGAAAAGAAACGGTCGGCGGAATAGGAAACTTCCGTCGCCCCTCGATCATTTATTTACCTTTAGCTTTGTTGTTCGCTCACGTTTATTTATATATTATATATTTATGTTTTTCTATTATTATTATTAATATTATTAATTGTTTCTTATTGGATGTAAAATGTTTTCTTTTTATATGTGAGATAATATAATGCGAATATAATAATAAAGCTAAGTTGAGTTTAATGAAACGAGGGGCGACGGCACGCCTGCCCCGGCTAGTCAACTGATAGTACAAACTACGGGAGGTATAGATAGGCGGGCATTTTGCCCTCCATCCGCCCGGCATGCTGAGGGGCTCCAATTTTATATCTTTAAAATGTTCGCTTGTATGTATGTCGTCAAAATAAATGAATAAATGTTTATTTGTATGTACGAAAATGTATGTTTGTAAGAATATGTATGATTGTGTGCGCGTATTGCATGTGAGAGCCCCCCATCACGCCTGGGCCGTGGTATTTGTAAAATAAAAATTATTTTTGATAAAAATTGTTTGTTGGGGAGGAAATTTTTGTTAAATTAAAGAAAAACTTAAAAAAGATTAATGAGAAAAGAAATTTTTAAAAAATTACAACTTAGATAGCAAAAAGAAACGCTATTTAGAAATTGTGAAAAAAATGGATATATTATATAATATATATTTAAATACTAAATTATGTATAAAAAATTAAATTATTTGTACAAATTTTTTAAAACATTTTAAAAGTGTGCCAAAGTGAGAGGATGTTTCACCAGATAGCTGCACTTGTTTGTAGAAAAATCTATAAAATATTTCTAAGGGTACATGTATTTATATAATACATCGCAGTTGTCCCGGTAGTATATGAAAATGCTGCCATCAGTTCCCCACTCAACACACTAATAGAACAAAACACGTTATTCAAAGACATCCGACTACATTTTTAAATAATTCATATTGC
The DNA here is from genome assembly GCA_002278615.1 of Pogonus chalceus. Taxonomy (NCBI): domain Eukaryota; kingdom Metazoa; phylum Arthropoda; class Insecta; order Coleoptera; family Carabidae; genus Pogonus; species Pogonus chalceus. The sequence goes on along the minus strand of CM008233.1, from coordinate 4,428,686 downwards.
AAAAAGTTCGCTTGATTCTTCTAATATAATCGATGTATCAGTTTCAATTATTTTAACAGACATCAATGTGTATTATAATGTATAAAATATATATCTAGCTAAATCGCGAACACATTTTACACAACAAAACAACATATTCAAACTATTACAACACACATATACAGACAAACCTTGATAGATATAGATACAACCTCGAACGTAATTACGATAAATTGATCCATTTATTTCACATATTACGATGATTATAGACAACAACAAGACGTAAAAAAATTTAAATCTTTACAAAAACTGTTTCGATATATATGCATTGCAAAATTCAACTTTTCGTTCAAATGATAAAAAAAATTGCATTTAGCCCCCCTCCAACACAAAATTAATAAAAAGGAAATGAGTTCCAACAAAACCAAATTGTATTTCCAACTGATTGCATGTAACGAAAAACTATGCTTGAATTTTTAATATCCCTCCAAATCAAAAACTACTAGATCTCCATCACACCATTAAAATTACACTTTTGAGGCTTTTCATAGTTTCATGACAATGAAATCTAGACAAAAATGCATTTTTCAACAGGAAAAAATTGCAATATTCAATCGTTGCGCCTACAACCAATTTTCTGGTTTACTGGTGTCATTAGGTATCTGAATTCAGACATTTGATTATCAGATTTTTAATAAAAAAAGAAATTCTATAAAATGCCGACGGTTCATCGACTTACAAAATGATTGTTCAATTGTCGAAATTATAACTGAAATTAAAAACAAAAAAAAAGCAAAAAATCTTTTTGAACTATTGAAAATTTATTCACTTTTGGTTTTTGCATTCAAATTTCTATAGAACAAAAGTGATCTATCAATATTTCTCCGTCGGCATTTTTTATAAAACGGCATTAATCATGGTTTACATAGTGCCTGATCATAGCTGCAGATTTATAAATTAAAAAGAAAACCGCACTTTCTACTGACAGAACGTATTGTTTTTTAAACTATTATAATCTGGATAACTTACCAAAAGATAAAAACATTTTTTGCGAATTTATACGAAATTTCAAAAAGAAACTGATATGTTTTCAAGGTAAAAATAATAGTCAGAAGAAAGTGTTTTTAATATTTTAATCAGTGTACATAAAATAAACTAAAATAGTCCTTTTGAGTATAACTGTACGCATTGTGTTGCCCAGAAAACTTTGTTTTCAATTATTACATATTATATAGTTAATAGTAAGTTGGTTTATGAAATGTATATGTTATTTTTTCTTAAGCACGAAAATGCCAATCCAATGTAAAATTTTACGATTTTCATAAATATATATCTATCTATTATCCATATTAAAATGATAATCATTAATTAACCTAATTATTTTGTTCAAAAGTTTCATTATATTCATAAATTACTGAACAAATTTCCAAATCAAAGGTATCATATTTATAAAAGTTGTACCAAATCTAATATTTACATTGGCAAGAACAGCTTTTCTGTAATCTGTGAATTTTATTTACAACAATAATTATTCATAGTAATACATATTATGTTTATCTGGTACATTTTCATTATTATTTTTCTATTGTAATTAATCATTTTTCTTTTTTTCTCTGGATAAAATGTTGTAGTTTAAGTGTATGTTACACAATACTGGACGGAGACTGACTATACATGCCAGCTATTGTAAAACTTAGTGTATCTTAGTGTCGGGTAACAAAATCGCACAAAATTACTTTTATTAATGTCTTGATTTGTACTACTTTCAGAATTCATATTTATAACTAACTATGTTGTAGATATATATATTTAAATAATAGTAAATTAACAAGTACTTAAAGACATTTCGATTAAAATTTCAATATATAAATAAGCAGAAAGAACGCTTTTATATTAAAATAAATTTGTTACTCGACCTAAGAAAAAAACTACCTCAATAATTAGTATATTTCTATAAAAATTATTTGTTGTCTTTTTTTTTTTTTTGGATATCAAGTTAATATTTAATGATAAGTCGAAATAATAAATCACGAGAATACTATTATTTCTAAACAGAAAAACTACTAAAATATGCATATACTCTCATTACTTGTTAAATTAATCGAAATTCAAAATTCATGTAGTAGTGTGCCATTTTGTTCAAATAGTGATCGATGTAAGTACTCTGCTTGAACCACTATAATTATAATAATTGTTCTACTTTTAAAAAGCCTGCTAGTTGGATGTATTTCTGGCCGACACTTCTTACTATGTTTATGTATGCCTGTCTAATTTTTACTAAAACCAGCCAAGATGTATTCACAGGTGCACAACGCGTAAGATATATCCATGTTTGGGTTTATCGTGAAAAAAAAAAATGCGAACTAAACTATTTATAATATATAAATGAAACAGAAATATGTTTCCACTCAGGTATTATAGCTCAGGACCGAAATATTAATAAGTGCTGTAACCTATTAACAAGGCAGAATTAATTTCGGTGTATATTATTTGAAAATTTTGCATTATCAAGTTGCTTTGGGTGCATGGTGGCGATGATCGCCAGCAAATTTTGTCATTTTAAAATATAATTGTTTATTTTATTTGACATATTGCTGATGACATCTTCATATATACTGTCCGTGGTCTACGTTTATCACAGTGCAAAGTTTTATTTTACATTTACAAGTTGCGTTAAAATAATGTAAACCGCTCTAGAGGTTCTATAATATAAATAAGTGATTTATAAAAGGTTTGCATTTATTTTAACGGAATTTAAATGTTTTTCCCCCATATATGTAAATATAAATAAAAAAAAATGAGAGTAGTTATATAATCATTTTATTACTATTATTAATTAATTATATCATCAACCACAGTTATTTTTTAATCATTATTATAATTAAATAATCCTTACACTTGATGATGTCAAATTCACTCGCTAGTATTCTGTTATCACAACTCTACTATATTGTCTAATCAATGTTCAGTTTAAAATAAATAGTGTTCCCTGGAAATTAAATAATTGTTCTTTTATTTGTGTTCCTTCTTTTCTTGTAGAAATCATTTAGATATTAGTTCATATTCTTTGTTTTATTGTATTGTCATGTATTGTATTATTGTCTTTTTATATGTGGTAAATATCTTGTTAAAGGGTTAGAAGGGATTTGTACTTTATATTATTTAGAGTTTATCTATAATCTAGATACAACTACAACATAATATTAACATTAGAAGCTTTTATTTTACGTAAAAATAGCTGCAAAATAAAACTCGTTCAGTTAAAGTATTCAAAATTTAATTTAAGATTGCCAATATTATAGTTTATTTTGTATTTAATATATTTTAAGTATTTTGAAGTTTTTATTAGACTTCAATTATATAGAGAATTAAAAAATTGAATGACAGAGAAGACAAACATCTATTTTGGAACGAAAATTAATTATTTTTACTTGAAAAAGGTAAATAACAATACATTATTTAATTGAAAAAAAAAAAAAACGAAACATCAAATAAGAAAAGTAAAAGAATTCAAAACCCAAAATAAATTAACAAAGATGGCTGAAGAATAGGATAAACTGCATCCGCCGAAACCAAGATAAATAGAATACATATGTATTCTATTTATCTTGCGCCGAAACTATCAGAAATGCCCTACGAAAACATGAATTTTTTGGTGGAGTAGCCCAGAAGAAACTTTATATTAAGAGATGACCCCACCCTGAAGGTTTCAAAAAATCGATTTTATTTATTTTGCATAAATCTATTCCTTATCCTCTCTAAAAGGATTATTAGATTTTTCGATTTTATATTTACAAATTTATAGTATTTTTTTTCTCAAGAAATTTTTTTCAAACTGCTATAATTTTTTCAATTTTTTGAATTTTTATAAAAATTTTATGGTTCACTATAGCCAAACGGTTTTGAGGTGTCTGACGCAAAAGGCTACCACGACTCCAAATATTAATATTTTTACTTCAAAAAAAATTTGTAATAATTAAAATACGTGCAGCAATATATTTTAAAAACTCCAAATGATTCGATTGTTATTTAACTCTTAATAAAATTCCTGAATATCGCTGTTTTAGAGCTATCAGGGTGGGGTCCCCCTTAAACAAGTTAACAAAATCATAAAACGGTACTTCGCTAAATCCTAGTTAATAAAAATTTCAAATATTGCAGAAATGTATTTTTTTTTTGTTTTGATTTTGGCCTGTTATTATAAAATGTTTTTAATATTTGCTTTATTTCTATATATTTTATTAATATTATATTTCCACGTAAGTATTATAAATTATAAATATACTTATAGTCCCACTCTTAACAATTCTAATAGTTTGCTTTAGCAAAACGTCATACAATAAATAAGTATTCATTGGTACCATAGAGCAGTTACAGTACTTAATTGCTATTAAATTCTCGAATTATTCTACTACCATATATATTTATTATTACCGTTATTAGGGGCTTAAAATTCAAGATTCCTTTCAACAACTGATAACAGGATAAAACCTGATTTTATTATATCTATAAATTAAGACTTGCAATAATATATTAACTAATGCCATTCGTATATTTTAATAAAACTGAATAATAAAGAATTATGTAATAAAATATTTTTATTAATTAAATAGTATATATTTGCAAATTACACGTGTCACCCATTGCAAGGATAATTATTTCCGGACATGCGCCCGCTTCTATACAAACTTAGAATAATTAATGAGCAAGTAAAAATGGCAAAATCGCACAGCCTTAAACATTGCAATAGTACATGGTAAGTAGTCGAATTGGAGCAATTTTGTAATTAATGTGTAGACCAGATAAAGCAGAAGATTCATTGCAGAGTTGTATCGCGAAATATCTTTCCTTGGTTGATTGTGTCTCTAGTCTTTTTATTAATGGAAGCTCAGAGCTGTTAAGGGCCCCAATGTAATGTCTGTTCTTTCAGTTTATGTCAAGGTGCTAGTAACACTCACCAACATGTTATTTAAGTTATTCGTTACGCTTCATCTATTTGTTATTGTTATGTAAAAATTTATCGTAAAGAAACGATATTAATTTAATTACTTTTATATTTTAATTGGTTTTGATTTCATTCAGTATAATTACCAGCACTTTAATTTTACTTTTCTCAAACAAATAACATGGATACCACGGTGTATAGTTACTTTAGCATCGTTGACTATTTAGTTTTTGGTGCAATGTTAATTTTATCTGCATTTATTGGTGTTTATTTTGCTTTTTTTGCGAAATATCGGCAAAATACTACGTCTCAATATTTAATGGGTGGTAAAAAAATGGGCATTTTTCCTGTTTCAATGAGTTTAATTGCTAGGTAAGTTTTTAATTAATATATTTCGAAAAATATTACATACATAATTTATTTATTTAACTTATATAACAAAGGGTACAAAGTTTTAAAAAATAATCGGCAAAACTATGTAAAATAAGAAATATGAAATACTAAAATTATTTATTTAAATCATCTGAATAAATAATAAAACAACAGAATATTTTTTATTTGAATATATTCTTAACAACAAAAATTACATTTTATAAATAATAATTTAGATTAAAAGGTTTTAATTTGAAAATTATAATTTATTATGAATTGTTATTTTCAAATAGAATTTTAAACATAATTAAATGAACATTTCTATTAATAATTCAAAATATTTTCATTTCAAACAATGAAAATGTCAAAAATGACTAATTTATTAATTAAATAATATAATTTCTTTCAAACATACTCATAATTATTTAACTAATATTTTCCAGATTTCCTTGAATTAGTTTTTGTTTTTTTCGGTGGAGTTTTATCATATTTATTTTTCTTATTTCGTTTTTCAATATCCGCTATTTTTTCTTCATATTGTTTTATTAATTTTTTACGATATTTTTCAACTTGTTCGTCGATATGTTTATTTGTATTATTTTTTTCCAGTTCATCTTGATATTCCATTACTTTTACTTCAATTTCGCGTAGTTTTCTTCTTTTATCTTCACTTATTTCTTTTGATTTCTTTATTTCCTTTTTGTGTTGTGATTTTTCTTCATCGCTTGGGGAATAAAATTCAGATAATTGAGACCATTTGCTTGTTGTCATTGCTTGAGATTCTACAATATCAGGATTTATTGTTTCCCATTTGCATGGGATAAAACCTGGTAATAATTTTGTATCAGGTTCTTCCGGGAAATTGATTTCTTTTATTTCTTCCGTGATTGGTTCAAAAGTTTCTTCAATGATTTGTTCAGCGGTATTATTATTATTATTCGTATTAAGAAATAAATTGTTTAAATATTCAATATATTCAATTGAAAATATGTTATGATAATGCATTCCCTTAAAAATACGATTTATTTTTATATAAAAAATTTGTTTTGTTTTATTTGCAAGTTGTTCATAAACTACATTTAAATAATGTATTATATCTGGAAGATATTTCTCAAAATACACTTTATAATATTCCATTTTATAAGTTTCTTTACTATTATATAAAAGATCATACATTAGAAAGACTCTTGCGCAAATTTTAAAAATATCTGTACTATTTTGTATCGCTTGCGTAATACAATCTGTTATTTCTTCAGCTGCTTCTTTATGAGCAATACAAAAAATCAATGCTTCTTTTATTTTAACATTTTCTGGAGTTAATTTATGTAATAAATATTCAAAATGATTTCTTTGGGCAGTTGATAAAGATTTTCTCATATTGTGTAATTCATTTTCTTCATAATCAATCAGTTCTGCCGGCATACCTTGTGAATAATTATTTAAAACTGGAGGTTTCCAAATTGGTCCATTTTCGTACATTCGAAATTCTTTAGTGTTCCAGTCTTTAATTGAATCTCCATGCAAAATGGAATATAATTTCCATCTGTAATATATATGAGCTGGACTGTGATTATCAAATAAAAATCTGAATGAAGAATTATGCTGTTCTTTCTTCATAATTATAGCTTCGAATAACATTCCTTCTCGGATTACAAATTCAATCATTCGGTGGATTGAAGCAAGTAAATACCTGTCTGTTGGAACGACGACTTTAACAACACAATATTTTAGGATTTCATCGAAAGTTGTAGCATTTTCTGGAATAATTTTTGGAGGTTGCGCGTTAAACGGTAATCCTGATTGTGGGGGTGGTTGTAAACTATCCAGTAAATTTTTAGGGATATAAACAGGATAAGCTGGTAATAATACAGATTTTCCCCATCCAACCCTTAACGCACATTCAAAAATTGTTTTGCCGTTTAAATGTTTTAAGCCTCTTTCCGCGTCTTTTCTACTCATATAAGCCACAAATCCGCAATTTTTATTTCTGTTCCTTTCTTCTTCCGATCTAGGCCACATAATTTTTACACTAGCCAAAGGACCGAATTTCCCAAAAAGTTCCATTAATTGTAATTCTGTTATCTTAGGGCTCAAATTGTTTACATAAAGATTAGTTGAATTCGGGTCACCTTGTTCCAAAATATATGAAATATTATTTATATTATCAAATGGTTTTGTTATCAACTTTAATTCTTCTTTATGTTTCTGCCTTTCTTCCCTTTCCTTATGAATTTGAGCTAATTCTTCTTTAAAAGACTCCAAATTACTTTTTTTCTTCTTTGCTGTATTATCAGTTTTTCGTTCTGAAGTATTTGGTAAAATTCTTGCAATTTCTTGTACATGTTCAACACATGCTTTATCTTGATAAGTTTGAAATTTTGGTACTGGTTTATAAATGGAACTGGTTTCTTCTTCATTTTTGACTGGATTTGCAGGATTTATAACTCCAGCTTTGACCCAGGTTTTTGTAACGTTAGTATTATTTGTAGGATGAAATGTTTCTATAAACTGTTCAAATACATGTGCAGCTTCCAATTCATCTCGACGCTTTTTATCTTCATATTCTTTACGAATTGACATTTTTTTAATGTATTATACGAACTACAGGCCGACTTATATTCAAAACTTAATAAGATTGTATTCTACCAACTTATAAGTTCAAATAGAAAACATAATACGACAATAATAAATAATTTTTGTTATAGTTTCGCTAAATTAAATCAATTTGTCAATTTATTTTAATAAATATGTTAATATAGAATCATTTTATTGTTATTATTTTGAATTAAACTGTTATGATTTAAAAAAAATATTTTTAAAAGGTTTTCGAATAACTTTTCTTACTTTTTTAATATATTTCGCGGATAATTTTAATAGAATTATCTACATAATTGATTAAAACAAGTATTTGAATCATTTAAATAATATATTTATTTTTAGTTACATTTCGGGAATAAGTTTATTGGGCATGCCTGCTGAAATTTATACTTATGGAACTCAGTTTTGGATGACAATTTCAAGCAAAGCATTAGTTATTATAACAATATGTATTTGTTATTTACCAGTTTTTTATACACTTCAAATAACGTCCAGTTACGAGGTATTATTGATTATTTTACGTTATTTATTTGCGTTTTTATAAATATATTTTTTTTAGTATTTAAATTTACGGTTTAATAATAAAGTAAGAATGCTTGGATCGATATTATTTTTAACAAAAATGATGTTGTATATTCCCATTGTAATTTATGTGCCTGCGTTAGCATTTAGTCAAGGTAATAATTGTTATTAATTTAATTATTTTTTTATAGTTAATTAAATTTTATATTTAATTGCAGTTACTGGTTTTAATTTGCATTTAATAACACCAATAGTATGCATGGTTTGCATATTTTATACGACATTGGTAAGTGTTATTTTTAATAAAGCTTCATTAAGTGGCAAAATCTTTCTGAAACAAAAAAATATATCATACAAATGAATTAAAATAATTATATTGATACATACATATTTAATATCGTTACAAAATTTGCCATAAAGTATCGAATATCACTTAAAGAAATAAACAATCCAGGTATTGCAGTTGTAAGGATAATTAATGACATTAATAAAGGGCCTTCCAGTAATAATCCTGGTGTTAACATTAATACAAAAGGTATCATAAATGATAATATTGACGAGAAAATAATTAAAAAAAGAAATGCTTGATCATCATCTGGCATAACATCAACATTGTTCATAATTTGATTTTTTCTCCTTTATAAATAAAATCATTTTGTTATTAAATATATTTTTGACACTTGTTAATTTTCATGTTTTATTTTTTATTAAGTGATTACTTGATTTTTATTGTGTATTTTAAATAAAAATACGTTTTCTTGATTATTTGAGCCGTTTATTTTGAAAAAATAACAAAATAATTTCAAATTTTAAATATTTGTGCAATGAAAATTGTGATATTTGACGATATTACAAAAGTCTTTATTTTGAAAGTCGTTCAAATCTATTTTGAACCGATTTATTGCCATAAACAACTTAAAATATCTAGTAAATTACAAATAAAATTGAAAATATAAAAAACTAATGCAGTAATCATTAAACAAAAATCTATAATTTTAATATTCTAATTAAAAAATTTAGTATTTTATGTTTTAAGTAAATAAATATTTCAATAAAGTAAACCAATATTTAATTGTTATTATTAAAAATAAAGCAGATTTAAATAAAATGTTAGTCGTTCAATAAACGCGAAAAGCAAGTTCATCTTAAAATAATAAAATCTATATTTTCGTCTAATCAGTTTAAATGAAGATTATTGAATAATAAATTTACATTATTTATAACAACAAAACATACAAAAGTTGTTTTCAGAATTCACCAATATTTTAAAAAACTTTCGGGCCGCAAAATTTACCTCATTTTGAAAATAAGCAGCTTATTTATTCATTTAATATATTTTAGGGTGGATTAAAAGCAGTTGTATGGACAGACACAGTTCAAACTATAGTTATGTTTGGCGGATTAATTATAGTTATAGTTGTAGGAACTATAGATGTCGGCGGACTTGGAATAATATTCGAAAGAAGTGAACAAAGTGGACGTTTAGAATTTTTCAAGTATTTCTACGAATGATTTAATTAATTTTATATTTATTTAATAATATAATATTTTAGTATGAACCCAAATCCAACAATTCGTCATACATTTTGGACCGTATCAATAGGAAATTATTTTTCCTGGTTAGCTTCTTGTTCTGTTAACCAAGCTATGGTTCAAAGATGCTTATCCATGCCGACGCTTAAATCAGCCAATATGTAAGAATTTTTAAATAAATTAATCAATAACTATTAAATTAATTTAAAAAATATTTTAGTACAGTTATTATTCTGCTATTTGGAATAGTTGCTTTAGTATCGATGTCTTGTTTTGCTGGTTTATTAATTTTTGCAACATATTATAATTGTGATCCAGTTTCTACAAAACAAATTTCAAAATCAGATCAGTTATTGCCATATTTTGTGATGAAAATCTCTGATGAAATACCAGGATTAGCTGGCATGTTTATTAGTGGTGTTTTTAGCGCTGCATTAAGGTAAAAATTATTAATATTTATTGTAATATAATAAATAAATATTTTTTAGTTCTATGTCAACCGGTCTAAATTCAATGACTGGGGTAATATACGAAGATTTAATAAAACCAAGAGTAAATGTACCTTTATCAGAAGGAAAAGCAAGCCTTTTAATGAAAATAATTGTTTTTGTAGTCGGTTGTATTTGCGTTGGTGCCGTATTTATAGTAGAAAAATTAGGAATGTTAATTCAGGCTTCAGCAAGTATGAGTTCAATTACAGCTGGACCATTATTAGGTTTATTTACATTAGGGATGTTTTTCCCAACAGCCAATGAAACTGTAAGAAAATGTTCTTTTTATGTAAATCATTTGATACATGAGTATATGCCTTTAGGGTGCGTTAATTGGTGGAATCGCTGGACTGACTTTAGTAGCATGGATATCTATCGGAACGCAAATCGAATCAGCTCGCGGTGTTATTAATTTCCCGAAAAAACCTGTTTCTATTGATGGTTGTTCCGAAGAATGGTTACCATTTAACAGTACAAATATTTCTCCAATTTATTCACAACCAAATGAAACGTAATCTTTTATAACATACATTTTTTTGGATGAACTGTGACAATTATATGTCATCCAAAAAAATTTGGACGTCTATTTTTTAAATAAATATATTTTTATTTTCAGGAATTCACCGTTCTTATTGTATCAAATATCTTATCAATATTACACTGCTTTAGCGGCTATAACTGTATTAATTGTGGGTTTAACTGTAAGTCATTTAACAGGTTGTAATAAAAACAAAATTATTGAAAAGAATTTATTTACTCCTGTTATACATCGATTTTTGAAGAATAATGGAAAAGAAACTGGTATAAATGAGAAAAAAGTCAAAATAGAAATGAAATAATATTATATAAACGAATTAAATATATTTTTAAGAAAAACAAAACTATAATAATTATTTATTTAATACCTATATAACATATAAACGATTTTTAGCGTAAAAAAAAATAAGAAACAATAATAACTTTACAATTAAATCTGTTATAATTGAAGTTTGTTAATTGTTATGACCATTTATACTCTTTTAATAGAATTATTTTTATTAATCAATTTGGAATATGTTCGTGTCACAGGCCTTAATACACACTCGTCATTCAAATCATTAATTTTACCTGCGTTTATTTCAGTATTCAATTTTTTATTTGACATTTTTGAATGCACTTGACATTGCGGTAATGTTTTATATTTTTTAAGTTCATTTGCAGGACTTAAATTTGTTTTTTTGAAATTATTATTTTTTAACTTATTGCTAAGAGTATTTAACTTATTTAAAACTGGATTATTTGAAGTAATTTCATTAAAAGATAAATTCGAAATATTAGAATTATTTTTTTGATATAAATTTTGATTCTTTCGGATTCAATTTCCCTTCATATTTTTATTAATTTGCTATTTAGTTGGTTCGTCTTCTGATATTATGATAATATCTTGTACGATTTCCATTTCTTGTTTGATGTTCAATCTAAAATTTTATTCTCTTTAATATATGTTTATATAATAAATAACATTAGGTAACATACATTTTTTTCGCTTCCTTTGTATCAATAAATAAAGAATCTACATCATTAGCTTGAACTGATTTTAAATTTTGCTCAACAGAAAATTGGTGATCTTTAGTAGGTCTATTATATCTTACAAGTGGCTCTATAAATCCTTCACTAACGGGTTGTAATCGCTGAACAAAATTATTTCGAATAAATTGTTTTTCCGACGCAATTACACGATATCGAAAGAAAAATGAAAGTTGTACAATCTTGAAACAATTTTCGCAAATTTTGGAAGGCAATCCATCGTCTTTAGTTATCTAATAAAAATAAAAATTGTATATTTTGGAAAATTGAATTTACTATTTCTTACTTGTACTGGAGCACAAGTCATTATCATTTTAGATAACATTAATCTTTCGCCCCGCCATAATTTAAACAATCGAAAATTGATACACAACTTGTTGAACGGGTTAAACAAGTTCGACAAATTTCGCCTTGGTCCATTATATTATATTTTTTAAATGCTTTTTAAAACAAAACAAAATATTAACAATTTTTTATAACCTGTTATTGTAAACAATGATGTTTGCCGTGCAGAAACATGGCGGGATAAATATGTAAACACAATTAAAACGATATAAAATTAAATATATATATATTAATTTTTTTATTATTTATTAAGAAATACATATATACAATAATAATTATTTTTTCACATGATTGCAAAATTGATATCAGTATTTATAATTGTAAAATATATAAAACAATAGATTAAAACTACATTTAACAAACGCACCTAAACAAAAATGAATTTAAACATTTAATTCTTATATTTACACGTTTATTATTAAACTAAATTACAGTATCCTGCACAACTTGAGGTTGGAATTTCTTCACCAACGTGTATATTATTGCCAGAAGAATACGTTTCCCACAAGCCAGGTGTTTGAATTATCTATAATTAATTTTATTTTTATAGTTAAATATGTCATTATCAAAATTTAAACAATAAAACGTCAAATGTTTAAATAAGTTATAAATAAAGTGTAATTACCTTCTGAACTAATTCTTCAAATGCACATTGAACACCGTCTTTAGTTTTTGCACTAGATTCTATAAATAAAGTTTGATGTCTCCGAGCAAACTTCATTCCTTCTTCCCTACTTACTTCTCGATTGTCCTGAATTTTATTAAATTATTAACAAAAAATAAATAAAACAAAGACTAATAAATAATACCTTATCTATTTTATTACCCACAACCATTTTAACAATATTTGATTTAGTTGAATATGTATCTAACTCATTCAACCAGGTTTCAAGTTTTGTAAAAGTACTTTTATTAGAAACATCATATACAAGAATTGCACCTTGTGCATCTCTGTAATAACTAGGAGTTAACGTTCTAAATCTTTCCTGCCCTGCAGTATCCCAAATTGCAAGTTTCACTGTATTTCCATCAATTGTAACACGTTTCGTTTTAAAATCTACTCCAATAGTAAGCGATTGGTCAGGATCAAAATTATCCTCAGTAAATCGAAGTAATAAACTGTTGATTTTTTAAATTTTTTAACTATCTTAAAAAGTAAATAATGTAACAAACAATGAATTACCTTGATTTACCAACTCCGCTTTCTCCAATGATTAATATTTTTAAAGTAGTTAATACTTCTTCATCCATGTTTATAATCTTTTAAAATATATTAACTAGAATATAATGTCTTTAAAATTCTCAAATTTATCAATATAAATGGAATGGAAACTTCTAAAATTGCGCACACAAATGCAATAACGAACAATACGTCAAAATGACGTCAGCTGACAAATTTAAATACTTGTCATTTTATATTGTGTCTAGAACAATTATACACTTTAATAAGTATTTTTTAAATCATTTATGCAATTTTAACAATTGTATAATTTAATTTATATACATTTTTTTAATATAATAGGTCAGAATTATAAAATGTAATATTTTTTAATATAAATTTGTCACTAAATTAACTATACGAACCCGTTTCTTTTATAGAACATGGCTGATTCGTGTCAAACATGGTTGGGGCAACATAGAAATGTGGGAAGTGTTTAAAATTTTGCTGTTGTGTTTGATTTCTGTATTTCTAGCAACTTTAACCGCTTCTTTTTTATACGTATGTGCATTATTTTTTATAATAGTCATAGTATTTTATGATTTTGATTTCACTGTTGGTTTAGAACGTCACGCTATTAACAAGTTCAGAAACTCATATTTAAAGGTTAGAAATTATTATCTCGCATTTTCTCAAAGTGAACAAAATACCAATAGTTATCTATACACTCCAACCATGAATAGCATCAACAAACAAACATCCAGTTTTGAATTATCGCGATTTAATAAAAGTGGAAATGCTTTGTCACCAATTACTAATAGTGCTAATAACACCGCGCTCACTTCTAGAAGGTTAGTTCAGTCTCGACAAACTTCAACACCTCTAACGAAAACATCTCCATGGCAGAAAAACAGTATTCAATCTGCCACAAATTCATTGAATTCTCCACATTATCATCCGTCTGTAAATCGCAGTCCAAGGTATGCATAAATTACATATATAATACTTTACATGTTTGTTTATAATTCGATTAATTTTTTTAGATATTCATTGTCATCAGTAAATATTAACCCGAAATCAGAAAATAATGAGTCTCCAAAACCTACAATTCAAACTGTGACAGGACCTCTATTAGCTTCAACTCGATTTAATATAAATTTAGGGTATGTATTCACGATATTTAAACATATTAATATAGTTTCTTATAAAATGATTTATTCTTAGAACATACATGGACATTAAAAGCCCTGGACTAGCTAGTAGGGTCGTACAATATAATAATGAACTATCAGGCGAACAGTCTTCAACACATCAAGCTAAATATGGGAGTCCAGGACAATTTCCTATTGTACAATTATACAAAAAAGAGCTTCCGATTTTGACTCGTACACCTCGTAGATGTACCGTGCGAATCGCACCTCCAGGTAAATAAAATTAAAGCAATATTTTTTTATTATTATTTAATATATTGTTTTAAATTTTAAAGATCCAGTTTCATATAATTCAGACCAAGCAAATACAATATTACGAGACAGTTTCGTTCAAAACAATATTGATAATGCCGCTAAAATTGGACAAACAGACACAGAAATAAATACAAGAAGTGTTTTAGAAGCACTTAAAGAAATATCTAGAAAACGAATTCATACAAACGTAAGTTTATATATTAAAAATAAATATATTTAACTTTAATTTATATTATTTTTCTATGATAGGATGACTTGGAAGACATTTCAAAACGACAACGTAAAAATTCTCTTAATTCACCAAATAATTTAGACCAATTAAATAAAGATGGTAAACGTATGCGTGAAGATACTCCACCAAAACCAAAAGATTCTTCAACAACTACAGCAGTAGTCAATAGTGCCCCTAAGAGAATTTGTGTCGTCAATGAAATTGAAAGTTCTTTAAGCTCAAGTCGACTGATGCGCTTACAACAAGGACAAAAACGTAAAAGTTCATGTAAGTATTCATCTCTTATTTTCTATATATTATATAATAAATAAATTTTTATGATTTCAGTAAATATCTCAGAAAATAACAAACAACGAAGAATATCAAACGGCGAATTAGTATCCCGTGAAACACAAACAATTATCACAAACGGAGTCAAACCAACTCCAGTTTCGACTCCATCAAATATTAAAATATCAACAGCTGCACAGACAGAAACAGAAAAACCAGAAACGCCGCTTACAAATGTGCAAAGTATTTTAGAATCTGCTAGAAGAAAAAAACACAACTCAGATAGACGAACTATAGAAGATATAGATGAAGAAAATTCTACTTTACAATTTAAAGATATAAATCGAAAACCATCAACACCATTTTTCAGTGAGGCACCTTTAAAGATTCTCAAAAAGAATAAATTTGAAGTAATGCTATCCGCGATGAGCGGCAAAAAACCAGAACTTATTCCGTTACCAATTGTTACATTAACTTCATTAAAGAAAAAAGCTGAACAAGATAAAATTGATGGAGCTGAAAATAAAGAAGTTACCTCGATTTTATCACCAAAAAATAAAATGAAACATGATAAACATGTTACATTTGCACTTCCGACTAACGACACAGATTCAAAATCAACTACTGAAAGTTCTTCTGAAGTAAATAAATCTGAAACTACACAGTTCCCTTCAATGACTAGTTTACCGGAATCGCAGCCAAATGCACCAAGTTCTTTTCAAACGTCGTCAGCGCCAAATATATCTACAAATTTCTCTAATCCTCAAACTAATTTTAATTTCAACTCAACTGGAAGCTCTACAAATTTACAACCAACTTCGAATATAAGTTTTGGCGCAGTAACCACTACAACAGTATCGACGAATATTATTACAAGTTCCGTTGAAAATAAAGAAAAATCTTCTGAAAATTCGTTACCCACATTTGGAACTTCAGCGGGATTCAAACCACCTGAAAATAAATCTATAAATACTCCGAGCTTTGGAGGGCTGGCTCCTCCAACAATGACAGAAAAACTTGAAACTAATAAAATAGATTTAAAATCTCCGCAAGCTAGTACAGCAACTATTCCCGCAACAAACACTGTGTCTTCACTTACGTTGCCGGCTTCTAAACCAAGTATGTTTGGTACTGGTACTGCTACTTCAACACTGCAAATACCATCTTCTAATACTACTGTACAACCGAGTATGCCATTCACTATAAATAAACCAGCATTTAATGTATCTGAAACTTCATCTAGTATTACTCCTAATTTCGGTTCAAGCACAAATCAACAACAAGCATCTAATGCTCCTAATTCTACTTCAAGTTTATTTAATTTTGGTACTAAAACTGATAATAAAATTTCAACTACTCCATCATCTAGCTTTAATTTAGCAACTACAACAGCCGCCAGCAATCAAGTCCAACCTAAACCTGGTGGTTTTAAATTTGATCTTGGTAAAACATCTACTCCTGTAAGCTCTAAAATTGAGTCTTCTAAAACAAGTGCTTTTGTAAATTCTACTACATCAAGCACATTTTCTTTTGGTAGCAGTAATACTACAACTTCTTCTGTACCTACATTTACTGCGGTTAAAACAACATCAGTTGGCTTTGGTATTACTAACACAACTTCTAGTACTCCTGCATTTGGTACATCGAATTCTAATAATGATGCATTTGGATCTGCAAATACATTAGCAACTACTACAACTTTTGGTACACCAAGCACTACATCTACACCTGGAGTATTTGGTGCACTTAGCTCCACATCTAGTAAAACAAATATGTTTGGCACTAATTCATCACCTGCAAGCTCTGGTATTTTTGGTGCTCCAGCTACTACGGCTACTACTGGAACATTTGGAAATGCTAATACTACAACTAACAATACATTTGGCGCATCAGCTACCAGTACAACTGCAGGTGTATTTGGTGCACCAACTACTAGTGCAACTACAGGTGTCTTTGGTGCACCAACTACTACGACAACAACAGGTATATTTGGCGCACCGACGACTACTAGTACAACCACTGGTGTATTTGGTACACCAACTACAAATACAACAACTGGTGTATTTGGTGCACCAAATAATAATGCATCAGGAGTTTTTGGAGCTTCTAGCACAGGTTTTGGTCCAGCCAAAACTGAAAATCCTCCCGCTTTTGGCACGTTTGGAAATACAAATACTTCTGGTTTTAAACCCTTTTCAACCCCCACAACTACACAAAATTCGAGTGGTTTTGGTGTTTTTGGCACACCTACAACTACACAAACAAACACTTTTGGTAATACAGCTCCAACCACAACAAGTGCATTTACTTTTAGCGCAAATAAAACAAAAGAATTTTCGTTTGGTTCTACACCTGCTGTAACAACAACAACAGCGCCTGCTATGTTTGGCTCAGCGACTCCTACGACTACTTCAAATTTATTTGGAACACCAAGTTCCGGTTTTGGTACTACTACTGCTGCAGTAATTAACGCTTTCGGAACAACTACAACAACTACAGCTGCACCAAGTACATTTGGACAAAGTACTACCGGAGTATTTGGAACACCCAGTTCTTCTAATTTTGGAAATAATGCAACTGGATCGGTATTTGGCGGAGCAAATAACAATAATACTAATACATTTGGATCATCTACAAGTGGAGTCTTTGGAACAACAAATCAACCGTCAAGTACTTTTGGAGCAAATACAACAAATGTTTTTGGAACTAGTAATACAAATCAAGGAGGGAATGGAGTTTTTGGCGCACCTAATACAAATGCAAACAATACATTTGGCGCGAATACGAATAATGCATTTGCGTCTAGATTTACTAATAACAATAATAGTAATAGCGCTCCACCTCCAAGTTTTAACGCTTTCGGTTCACCAGCAACACAAACAGCTACAACTCAGCCATCTAGTGTTTTTGCGTTTGGAAGTTCAAGTCAGCAAGCCAGTTCAACTGCACCCTCTGGATCAAATGCATTTCAATTCGGGGCAGCTGGTCAAGCACCTAAACCGGCAGGTTTTAACTTTTCTGCTAGTAATCCTACTCCGAATATTAACTTTGGCCCTAGTACAACGCCGGCATTTAATGCTCCACCCAGTCCTGCGTTTGGAAATCCACCACAAAGTGGATTTAACAATCCAGCACCAAATACTGGCATGTTTAACATAGGTTCCGGGTCTACAGCTGCTAAACAAAGACCTATGATAAAAGCTAGACGTCGTAATTAATATAGTACTAATATTCTGTATGTGTCTTGAATTATTTAATATTTCTGACATTCTGATTTTTCATTAAGCGTTGCTCTTCGTTTGTAATTAATTTAGTTTTTCTCATTTAAGACATGTATAGTTGATATATAGTTTCTGAATTTTAGTTAATTTATACGTGTGCTAAAATCTTTATTAATAAAGATTGGTGTAACTTGTTATGCGACGTTAGCATGACATTTTTTATTGAATAATCCATTGTTGATCATTCAATCAACAATGATTTTTTGATTACATTTTATAAATGTTTGTGATATATTATTAAAATTATATTTATATAGTCATGCTTGCAGATACATAATAAAGAGTAACTAAATTGGGATTATTATAATCTTATTCATAATAAAATATGATTTTCTTTAATTTATATTTGTCTTTTATTATAAATTATAAATATTCAAAGATTCTAATTAAATATATACTTATATTTTAAATAAGTTTCAAAAGGGAAATGAACAAAATAGATAAACTTATATATAAATCTGACCTAATTTTTGATAATAGTAAAAGGTTTTTTTTTACGAAATTTCGTTGATGTATTTCAAATTTATGTAACACTAATTCTATATTTAAATTTATAATATGTATATTTAATAAATTATTGTATTTTTATTAAAAATAGTAAATATTTAACATTCAATTTATATTGTATTTAATGCTATTTTTAATATAGTTGTTAATTTCAAATATTTACGTTATATGTATTTATAATTGGCGCCAAAAGTTATATACATTGCCGCAAACGGCATAAAAATATGAATAATGTAAGTTATTTGTTGTTAATAAAATTATTTCTCATTTTTATACACATAATAATAATTGAATTCTTATTAAATCAAGTTATTTGAATAGAAATATTGTTGTAACATTAATTAGATGTAAAAAGAAATATGGTGGTAACAAAAACGAGCATGCGTAATAAATATTAAATGTTTGGTAGATAATAGACGTACGTCACTGTATAATTAATATGTGTAAAACAAAGTAAACTATGGAAGGATGACGTAGATCTTACCATAACAACGTTTTTCGGTTTGTAAAAGTTGAAGATCGTGAGTGCTACAACAACTGTAAAAGCAGGAAGGAAGTTAACATCTCGGAGAGGTAGAGGAGTGAATAACATCTTCCCACCGGCCCTTAACACCATGGCTGAACCGGAACAGGCGCCAGAACAACCCAAGGCGACCGTGCAAAAGCAAGTCATCGGTATGTAAATCAATTTTATTAAATTCGAAATAAATTGAAAAATGAGGAAACGCGAAGCCCGGCGTCCATCTTAGCGATGAAGCACATGGCTGGCGTCGCACATTCACCTCGATTTATACTAATTTCCGTCTATTCTACAAAATAAATCATTCATTTTATTAGTTATTTCAATATTGCAATAAAATTACATGAATTTTTCGATAATTATTATTAAATTCATATTTTAACGGTTTTCTTGTTTATACAAGCCAGGTTTATACTAAGAAAATTAATGTTCTTTGTATATTTTTCATTGATCCTTGCATCATTATTAATCCAATGTATTCATGTTTTTTTTTTTTTTTTTGAATTAATTTTATTTAAAAATTATTATTTATATGAAACATGTTTACCATGTGTATGTTACATTCAAACACAAAATAAATATGCACGCGATATTGTATTTGTTTAACAGCATTATATTCTAAAATTTTAATTATGAAGTAATATTTCGGTTTATATACATAAATAAAGCGTCGTTTTATTTTCTTATAACAAATTTTGCGTTCGTTTTGGTAATGTAAACTAACAGGGTTTTAGTCCTCTCGCCCACATCCTAAATCTAAAATTACATTATATGAAATTATTTCATATGCATTGCACGATTTCTTCTAAATATTTATTGATGACCTTCGTTTATTTAACATATGGTTTAATTTAATCACAAAAAAATTCAAATAATCGTTTGTTCATGTTACAACACGCATAAATTTTATTTTTATAGAAAGTATTTTATTTATTTGCCTGTAAATTACATTAGGACAATTTTTTTTTGTTATAAACATGTATTCTCAGGAACAAATAAGTCGTAATATCAATTATGTTATCTTTGACCTTGTTTTTTAAAATATTTTTCATAATTTCTGTATATTTTGTTTTGTTGTGTTTATATAAAAAATCTAAATATTATGATAATTAATATAACATTTGTTGCCAAGTTAATTTGCTTGACTAGTAAAAATATTTTTTTTTATTAATTTATCGAAAATTGTGCTTACTATAAGTTTTTATACTGTTCAATCTAAGTTCTTTTTATTTGTTTTAATTGAAAATGAAATGTTTCTTATTTTGTTTATTTTATTTTTAATTATTTTTTTATAGCTATCAAGGTATCCGGCACCGTAAAATGGTTCAACGTCAAGAGTGGCTACGGGTTTATAAACAGGTAAATTATTTTTTTAAACAATATTTACATTATTTTGCAAATTCCATATGTAATTAAAATTAAATTAGTTATTGCAAAAGCCTTTTTGTTTCGCAACGTTTTTCCTGGCTAAGTCTATAATGAATAGACATTGGCAGCACTATATATACACTTGATTAGATCAATGACCCCATGTCTGACTAGTAACGTGTTAAACATTCTATAATATAATTTATTTAGAATTGCTTGGCTGCTCTTATATTCCATGTTTAACAAAAAAAAGCTATAAAAAAATCAACAAGGTCATTTTTTTACGTAGTTTAAAGTTTATCAAACTTAGTTTAAATTTATTTGTTACAGTCCATATAAATTTTAAATTGAAAAACAACAATCTAGTTAAATATTTTTTGTATTAGTTTTAATTATTTTTTATTTATTTCCAGAAATGACACCAAGGAGGACGTATTTGTTCATCAAGTAAGTTTATTTTTTAAAATGTATCAAAGCATTTTTAATTTAAATTATTATTATCTTAAGCATGCTCCTTAGATCCGCCCTTGATTTTCCTAGAGGGCGCCTGAGTCATAAGTGTGCAAGAATATAATACCTCCGGCTGTTTACTTTTTGGCTGTGGGAACTATTTTCCCCATGCCTAGTGAACGATCGGGGAACAGGTTTTCTTACGATTTTTTATCTTGTTACTTAACAGTTTTTTTTTATACAATAGATTTTTTACCCTTCTGTTAGATGATCAACAATAATTTACTCATATAACTAGTCAGAATATTTGATGAAACATTATTTTATTCAATTTTGAAACATCTTGTTTCAACATGGAAAATATTTTCTGTTCAGGAATGCTCAATATATTTTATGAATCTTGTTCAAACAAACAAAATAAATTGCTAGTTTATTTTTAAATTAAATTTGTGCTTTCGAAATTTTCTATTTTAATTTAAATATGTCAAATAAAACTCACAAAAGTTCACATATATAGTTTAAGTATTAATATTGTTTTTAGTATATTTTCTTGATTTGGTAAAAATTAATTTATAAAATTATTATTAATTTTAGTCTGCCATCATAAAGAACAACCCCAAAAAAGCAGTCCGCTCGGTGGGCGACGGCGAGGTGGTTGAGTTCAGCGTGGTGGTTGGGGAGAAGGGCAATGAGGCGGCCAATGTAACCGGTCCCAACGGCGAGCCCGTTAGAGGTTCCCCATATGCTGCAGATCGTCGCCGCGGCTACCGCCAATGGTTCTATCCACGCGGTGGACGTGGAGGCCCAGGAGGTAGAGGAGGACGCAGGCCCCGCGAAGGTCAAGACGGTTACGAATCGGCTGAAGGCAAGGGCGACGGCTCTGGCGAAGTCGGCGAAGGTAACAATGCCCCAATGCGTCGCTACCGCCCACGTCGTGGACGTGGAGGTTATGGCGGCGGTTATTATCCACGCGGTGGTCGTGGAGGTCCACCAATTGGTGGAGACGGCGATCAAGCTGGAGAAGGCGAGGGTGGTGCCCCACAACGGGGCCGCGGAGGCGGACGCAGGTAATTAAAAATATTCATGAAATTTTGATCTTAAACAAAAATTTATTTATATTAAACTTAATTTTTAATTAATTGTTCATTTAATTCAAGGTTCTTCCGTCGCAATTTCCGCGGTGGCCGTGGAGGTGGACGCAGGCCCCGTTCCCAAGATAATCAGGGAGGCGGTGGTGGTGCCGAAACAAGCGGAGGAGAAGATTCGGGACCTAGAGGACCGCCCCGTATGCGATTCCGCAGACGTGTCAATAGACAGCCCAGAACTAATCGCACCTCGCAATCAGATCAAAATGAGGGCAAGGTAAGAAATTAATATAAAACAAAATGCAAATTTTTATTCTTAACAAATTACCTGTAAGTGAATTACTCACCATTTATAAATAATCATATACTTCATATAAAATGATTTCATACGGAATTAGTTATAATTTATTCAAACTATTAAAATGCATATTTATGATTTTTTGTGAATTTTTTTGTATGAATATTTCGTCATTGCTGTTTTTAATTTTTAATTATTTATTATGACATGAAATATTTTTTATTTGCATGTAACTTTATTTTAATTTTAACGTAGTATTTTTATTTATTTGCTTGCTTTTTAATTTGAATTGCTATTTAGTTTAGTTATATATTTGCTTTATGCTAGTATATAATTTTCTATTAGAAAAATTAGAGTTTACAGTTGTCTTGTTTCTTTTATTTTTAGTCTGTGGAGTCCAAAGACCAAATTAAGGTTGATGTAAGTTGTATTTCTTGCACTTTTCCGTATTCTTTTTTAAATAGAAAGCTTGTATTTTATTACTTCTTTGCCTTGCACTTAGTTAAATATTATTTCTTCAAGTATTTACTTGTTTTTATATACAAAGTTTCATTGTTTAATTTTTAAACGCAGAATTTATTTAATACTAAGCCTTTTAGACAAAATTGTAAAGTTTTTTTCACGTAAAATAAATATTAAATTTGATAATTTCACTTTAAATAGATTGTGTAAAATAAAATATAAGAACGTCTTATGAAATTATTATGCTAATAGGATTATTATATAATATATTGATTTTTTTTGCAGGAAAGCCAGGCAGTGCAGAACACTACCACGGAAAGCACAGCTTAGGCTTCACGCTTAAACAACCGCAACACTTAATACATAAATAACCCAACAACTTACTTTAACAAGAAACCATCTTTTTAGTGCGTGAGTCGTATTTAATAATAAGCAGACAAAAGGCATTTCATCATTATTGAATATTTCATAATCGTTCGTTCAAATGTTAATAATTCATATAGTTGTTGATTTTTAACGAACTTTTGCGCATGGACTGTGATAAGAGCCCAGTTTTTTTTTTCTGTTTTTGTCGTTTGTGAATAATTAATAATTAATTCGAGGAACGATGCGTGCAAAACTTGTGTTAACCACATTATATGGTGCTGAAAAAATGGGAAAGCATTTTTGGTACTTTTATATATTTTTATTAAATAGACTTGAGAGAGTCATTGAAATGTGTAAAATATTCAAACACTCCCAGATGGCCTGTGGCGAACGCAACTTGCATTTTCGGACCTTTTTTTTAGCTCATGATCATAATCCATGTTGTCGGTTGATAATTAATTAAATAATATTGTAGAGGTTAAAAAAATGCAAGACTTTTTAATATGATGTTACTTTAATAATGTTTTATACTTGCAACGTTGATGAAATGTCTTAAGACCTTATGTCTGGCTGCAAATAAGAAACCTTCCTTTGTAACTAAGAAAGAAAAAAAACTGCAAAATCAACGATTGTCGGAATATCCACACATAGATAATCGTTGGACAAAAAAAACTTGGATTTCAACACCTAATTTTTGCCTGATCTTTTTAAAATCAAGGGACGCAACATGATTGAAAATTGCAACCAAAAAAATTCGTAAAATTTTTAAAAGAATGGATTTATGCTCTCAGTACTGGTATTTTTCCATTTCCCTACAATTTTTTTTGGTTTTGGTGGTTTTTTGGCCGAAGGTTTTCATTTTTTGATTTATATTTTTATTTCTGGTGAATCTTTTTTTAATTAAATCAGTTTCAAGGTGTATAAATTTATGATTGGTTTTATAAATTGAATTTTTAGGGTTTGTAATATTTTGTACTATTGAGCTTTAAAGGGCAATTTCATTTTATAATGAAATTGTTTTTGTACTATTTAATTAATTACCTGATGTTTGAATTTCATTTATAATTGTTTGTATGAATTAATTTTTAATTAATTTATATAATATATATATATTTGTAAATTTGGTGTAATAATTTGAGAGTAATAAAAGTCTGTTCTTGCAGTCAAGTGTTTTATATTTGTAAATTGTAAGTTTATAGATTTGTAAACTAATGAATTTTTACCAAATTTATAATTTCTTTTAATAATTATGTAATTATTAGATTATTTTTATTTTTTTGTAATAATCTTATTTGGAGGGACGAAGTATAAAATATATAAGATATTTCTTATGTAACAACTACTTTACTTATAAGAAAAGTATTAAATACTTCCTCTCTCTTTATCATAAATTTTTGCTCACATTTAGATGTAATTATCAATAAAACAACTTTTTATTATTTACTTTTTTTTTCTAAAATGTATTTATTTCAAAATTGTTAATATATAAGAAAATTACATTTTTATTTATGTATGTATGTATTTTATAATACTTAAGTCATTACAAGGCATTGGTAAACATTTCCTGTGTCCGCCGTACAACTTCTTAATGCTTCTTGTGCTAAATGAGTTTCTCTATGAGGTGGTGCCGCAATACTGGTAATTAAATAGATAATAAGTATATTATATATCGACAGAACATAACTTAGTATCATGTATTACCTATGAAACAAATTAATAGATTTTATTAAAATTGGAACCGCTTTTTCGGGTTCTTCAGTATCTATTAGATTAAACGCAATCTTATACTGATCTTCACAAAAAGCTAAGCTCTTTATTGAAGATTTTAAAGAAATTTTTTTCTTACATCGTGGACAATTAACAGTTTCTTGAACTGGTTGCGAAAATAGATAATCACAATTTTTTGTCATACATCTATAAACATTTCTAAAATTAATGATAATTTTCTAATATATTTATTAGTATTTACCTTAATCTAGCATATTTATTTTGTAGTTTTTCTAGTAAAGGCCAATCTTCTTTACAAGCATTACATTGACATTTAAACCAATATCTTGAAAGTAAAGATCTTTGCCTTTCCGCTAAAGTTTTTATTGTAAATATCGGACCATAATTTTCTGGTACTATATCACCAGGTTTAAATGGTCTAGTTGTTTTTATTATCATATTTTTATCAACAAAATATCTTAAAAAAATAGTTTTAAAAATTTGGATAAATGTTGAACTTTATATTTACCGTAAGACTCCTGGATAACAATCATGATTTAATAATGCAATTGCACTATATACTCCAACTCCAACGTAACCAGTTTTTGAATGTCTAAATCTATGTCCTGAAGTATGTTTTGTTTCATATATTTCATGAGCGTTAAATTGCAACATTTTTAAATTAAATAATAATAATTCACCAATTTTTAGTTCATCGTCAATTAATTTCACTACAAATAAATAATTAAATACTTATTTAATTCAAAATTAATTAGCTTACTTTCTTCATTTTCTTTTTTATTTGGGAAAAATCCAGTTTTTTGTAAACATCTTAATAGAAATACTGCCATTAGACTTCTTTGTAAGAAATCTTTAGATTCTCGTTTATTCTCATGTATACAGAGTTTTTGTGCGTTATCTAACGTTCTGTCTTTATAAATATCTAAACATTTTTGTAATCCTTCTGCAGTTATCATTCTTAAAGCTACATGGCATAAAATACTCATTCCAGAACCAATTAGCATATCTAATATTTTACATTCAAATTTATGATACGTGGATAACGCTTTATTTCGGCATTCTTTCGAACAAAATGCAATACCTACGCAATCTGGACACCCTACAGGTGCCATTAATCTAAAATATAATTATATATTTTATAATGCTATTTCAATTTGATATATGGAGGTTTAAATCCGGTAAAGGGCTCTAGGAGATACATTTATGCCAAGGTAATGTATCTAATAAAACCTAGAATTTTGCCCACTGATTTTGCTTTAAAGCAAGCTCGAAAAATAGAATCAGCTCTACCGGAAAGTCCTACTCCCACATCCTCGAAGACAATATTGTCGCGTAACTTCTGGATACCAAAAAATTTTTTGGTAACTAACGGGAGAGGGTAAAAGGCGAATTTCCAGCGCCTTAAAACTGGAAATACTTGGCAAACGCACGCAAAAATATTTTAATCTTATATTTTTCGGAAAATAATTTAATTTGATCAAATCGCGCGTAATTTTTTATTGTATTATACCGGCAAATATATTAAATTTTGATAATTTAAATACCTTTGTAAACAATGATGACAATGGGACCCAAAATTTTTGGGTAACAAACACGCCGCTCTAGGTGGTTCAACAAATAATGTATCACCTGTAGAAATATGTTCCTTAGCTACAAAATAACGTCCCATTTCAATATTTTCTTTAAGTTCTAATAAAGAACTAACATGTTCATTATCATCACTTTGACCTCCAGTTACTTCCGGTAAATCTAAATAAAAAATCTATTATATTATTTCGTAAAAAATAATAAATTAACATACATTTTCTGGTAACTTTTGTAACAATGGCTTTAACTTTAATATTTTGCTTAACTTTTTCAAATAATGCTTTATCTTTTCCAAATAATTTTTCAGAAATTGCTAAAGCAACTTTAGCACGATTGTGCTCGGCTAATGCGGAATAACATGCAGCCATACGGGCATATAATTCAGGTTTCAAACGATCTGGTAAACCTTCTTTAAGTGCATGTTGTAAGTCTTCCATTGCAAGAGCGGCTTCACCGAGTTGTACTAAAACTTGTGAACGACCCCAGAGTGCTAAAGATAGCGTCCTTCCAGCGTCTACTAATAAATCGACTTCTGAAAATGTAAGTCAATATATCTATACATATATTTTTTAATTTTAATTTATTACCTTTCGGCGGTGCACGCAAAACACTTTGACAATATAAAACAAGAGCTTTAGGTAAAATTCCAGTTTTTAAAAATACTTCAGCGTCTTCACGCTTATCTCTAGATATTTTAGCATCTTTTTTTCGATAAATACATTGAACATTAGCTAAAGTATCGCATACTATTTCTTTTACCTATTAAATAAATAGTTTTTATTCAGATATATAGTTTGCAAATATAAATAAAATATGAAATCAAATAAATTACATTTTCATCTGTAAGAAGAGTTTCAATTCTTTCCCGGTCACTTTTTAATTTTTCAAATGTATTTACCAACCAATCACTACCAGCAAAATTAATAACATTATCGGAAAATTGAAAAAAAAATCCATTTGTATCAGATTGCAACGTGCGTTCGCTGCACATGGTTGTATATAACTTATCATTGTTTTCTATATTTTCCATTTTAAAGTATATTTTCACTAAATAATTACATGAAATGTAAGAAATTACTAAGTTATTTCAAAAATATATTAATAATTTAAAAAAATATGTTTATAAATATAGTTTCAAAGGTACGGAGACCGGCATTAGACTGAGGTATAAATGTTTTTCAGAGCAGATGAGCATTTTGAAAATAGATCGCTGCGTAGGATAAATTTAGAATAATTGGTAAAACTTGGAATTTGTCGATAAGGATATATTCATTAATTAAAAACATAAATAAAACTATAAGTTATAATTGTATTTATTTTTAAACAGTTTATTACAAAAGATAATAACATAAAAATGCATTTAAAAATTTATATGTAAAAAGTAGTTCTAGACGACCAACTATACATAAGAGTTATGTTTTGAAAATTCCTCGGGAAGCCAATATATATTCTTTGCCAAGTGCGCCAAATGTTTGTTTGTAAGGTTATGTTTAATTCACATGTCAAATTCATAGACAAGTAATAAATAAACAAATACTCAATGTAAAATTTATTTTGCACAATTTAATCAAAAATGGAAAGTAGTACAATAGAAGTTGTTGAAAATGATCCTTTTTATGAAGACGCGGCTCATTATTGGGAAAAAATTCCAGCTACTATTGATGGAATGCTGGGTGGATTTGGTTTTATTTCACAAACAGATATAGACGGTTCAAAAAAATTTCTTCAACAATTATTTCATTTAAATAATCCTCCTTATAGAACATATGCATTGGATTGTGGAGCTGGGATTGGAAGAATTACGAAAAATTTATTAATTCATTATTTTGATAAAGTTGATATGGTTGAACAAAACCCAGCCTTCTTAGAAAAAGCTAAAAAATTTATGGGAAATCATAAAGAAAAATTAGGTAATTTGTATTCATTAGGACTGCAAGATTTTTGCCCTGAAAAAAATAAATATGATGTTATATGGTGCCAATGGGTATTAGGACATTTAAAAGATGAACATTTTTTAAATTTTCTTGAACGTTGCCAGTAAGATATTAAATAATAAGATATATTTCTAAGTAATTATATTATTTTAAACTGTATTTTCATAGGAAAGGTTTAAAGAGAAACGGAATTATAGTTATAAAAGAAAATATAACAACTTCTGGAATAGTTGAAGTTGATGAAGCCGATTCATCTGTTACTAGACCTTTAAAATTATATAGAAAATTATTTGATACAGCATCACTTCAAGTAATAAAAGAAGCCGAACAGACAAACTTCCCAAAAGGGTTATATTCAGTTCGAATGTTTGCTTTAAAAACTGAAAATTTATAATTTTGCACGTTATCATTTAAGACTATGTACTTTTTATAAATTTGAAAATAAATTATTTTTGTGAAATATTTTGAATTAAATAATAAATAAAAAGTTCAGTTTTAAGAACAAAGAATCCTTATATATAGTTTATCATGAAATATTACATAAATTGTTTGGATAAAGGTATGTAATTATACAAATACAAACAAAAATAAATTATAGAAATTATTTATTTAAGAAAACATTTAAGCCTTAACAGCGAATTTTCTTGGTGGAAAGATTGACCGTTTTCGGATTTCCTTTTGTGTTTTGATACGTTTTTCGTGTGTGCTAAGGGCACGACGAAGTGCACGAGTTTTCTTGGGTCTGAGATCCAAAGGCTTGTACTTCTTATTCTTGTAGAATTTTCTCAAATTCTCCTTTTGCTTTTGGTGCATAACAATGTATACACGGGCGATAGCTTTCCGTACAACACGGCTGAAATTCAAAATTAAATATTGTAGAAAAGTCAACTTGTATTGAATGACATTAAATTAATTGGAACTAACACATCGTTATGAAAAGAAAGATAATTGGTAAATCTATCGTATCTGGACACCTTTTTGTGATTGACAGGTGCGGAGTGGCACTCAAACGGTGGATATTTTATTATATTTTTCTGATAAATAGGACTAGAACTTACGGGTGAGGATAGGTACATAAAAATATATACATAACCTCCCCTCACCTAATTTCTAGTCCTATTTATCAGAAAAATATAATAAAATATCCACCGTCTGAGTGCTATACATTCTCATCAACCTCCTTAGCTAACATCATGCAAACCTAACCTTTCCCCTTACCAAAATACTGATTGAGAGCCACTCGTTTTTACGCTCAAAGCACTCTAATATCAATTTTTTTGTGAAGGGTGTCCAGTTATGATAGATCAACCAGATAATTAATTAAATGAAAGAAGTAAGAATATTATGAACTTACATTTTTGACAATTTGGATGGAGCACCCCCAGTAACTTTAGCTACTCGTAAATTAGTAAGCTCAGTTTTCAATTCATCGAGCTGTTTGGTCAGCTCCTTTTTGTCTTTTGTCCTAAGCTCCGAACACTTTACCTTACCCTAAAATTATAAAACATCATTGTAAAATACTTATACTTAACCATTTGTTTTGATTTAAAAATAATGAAATGACACGAAAAGATAATATGAAATTAAAATCTCAATCCTTGCTTTTCACATTTATAAATTTATTTTATTAGTATTTTAATAGATGACTTAAAAACAATTAGATTAAATAAAAGATTTCAAAAACCCACCATGTTGGCTGTTTGATGATCACTTCAAAAAGGTTAGGTTAAAGTCAGACTCAACAAAATTTCTTTTTTCGATTCTTCCTTTACCAATACCAACTTAATGCAAATAAAATTATCCTT
This sequence comes from Pogonus chalceus, assembly GCA_002278615.1. NCBI lineage: Eukaryota > Metazoa > Arthropoda > Insecta > Coleoptera > Carabidae > Pogonus > Pogonus chalceus. Next base: position 4,397,817 of record CM008233.1, on the reverse strand, counting down.
GTTGATGATTAACTGTCAAAATTTAGTTCAAAAGATAAGTTATTTGGGCGTGTATTGGAATTTTCGTGAAAATGGCAAAAAGTACATCAAGTTCTGCATTTAGAAAAATTGATATTGATCAGTATTGTGAGGATAATTTTAAAGAAGATGAGCCAGATCAAGGAGGCGCATTGGGACCGGATGAAAATGAAATTTTGACTCTGCTTAACCAATATCCTTTTTATATTTATTTCTTATATTCATACATTAACATTTAAGTATATTTCATCTTCCGATTAAACAAATTTCATATATAATTATATACGGGCATTAAAATAACTTTGCCAAAGTTTAACAACATAGTATAGCTTATTAATCATAATAATTCCTGAAATTTAATGACTAATTCTATTCAAACAAACCTTATTACAAATATTTATCCTTAATATTAAATACAGGACGAAATATAGATGCTTTGAAAACAGTTTTACATAACGCACCTTTGGGTTGTAAAAATCAGCAAGTTAAGGTAACAATCAGATTTTTAAAAAAGCAATGAAGATATTTAGTTATAATTATTTATAGGACGCTGCTCTCAATTTAACTTTAAAAGTATTACTATCAATAAAATCATCACAAATCGAAGAAGCTGTTAATAGTTTGGATAGAGATATGATAGATGTCTTAATGAAATATGTCTATCGAGGATTTGAAATCCCATCAGAAGGAAGTAGTGGGCATTTATTGTTATGGCATGAAAAGGCATATAGTATTGGCGGAGTTGGTTGTATTGTCAGAGTTTTATCAGATAGCAAAAGAGCGTGAAATTTTTATTCATTTAAATTATGATTTAAAAAAATCAATTATATAATTTTAATTATAAATACAATAGAATCGCAATAAAATAACAATGTTACAAAATTGAAAGTCTTAAAAATGTATCTTTTCTTTATTGTTCGTAATTGACTTTCAATAAATATTCAATTGTGATACGTTATTAATACATTTGTAACAGGACTGTGAAGATTTTGTTTTAAACAGGAAACAATTTTTTGTAAATAAATGAACTTTATTCAATATATTTGAATTGAAGAATTTAATACCATTATTCAATATATGAAAAATATATAAAATATTTAAATGAACCTACACCTATTGAAACATCAAAAATATAATTTTTAAATAAATGATTATTTACAGTTTAGCTTTTTGTGATTTCACTAATACATCATGCATATCTTTTAAAGATAGTTCAAATGCATCTAATAATTTACAAGCAACATTATTTCCTTGATGGAAACAAGATACACCGTAGAATATATTATCATCTCTTGGATTGTAGCAGAGTGCATAACCGTCAGGAACAACAGCACCGTAACACATAAATCCTGGACATTTTGTTGCGACTTGACTTGATGTAAGATGGTAATGAACACTTTTTCCAAAAGCAGGGTCCTTGAAAAAATCATGTAATGGAATATCATTTTCTTTTGCGATTAATTTTAATCCTAGGAAATGACGGTCAACTCCAAATCCATTAACAGCCTGTAATTATGAAATAATTAAAACTTAATTGATTTATGTTATTACCTAACATACATCCATAGTATATTTTTTATGCGAATTAATTGCTTCTGTTAAATATTTTCTCTTGTTCATAACATCAACACTTGAATCTAACATAGATTTCGCGAATTTTACTGATTCTACAGAACATGAACGAATTGTTTCCGTACGACCGCCAATGTATTTTCGTGTAGCTGCAGATTCGTAATGAGCTGCTGGTCTATTATACATCCTGTAATTTTTTTATTATAACAAATTTTTATATTTATTATAGGATTATTTTACCTGTAATAAGCTAATTGCATAGCCATCTGTATATAACTATCAGGACTTAATTTCTGTGATTTAATGAAATTTTTACCGTACATTTTAAATTCGTTACAAATTAAATCGAAATCTGCTACCAATCTAAAATGAAAATTATTAGTTTAGAAAATTTCATTATAGAGTATATTATTACTCATCAAGACGCTTTGAAGCTTGGCTTATTGCTTGTTTTAATTCTGGACCAACATTAAATTTTAATTGTTCGATATTTTTTCCTTTACCGGTACCACTTGGAGGTTTTTTTCTGAAATTTATCACCAAATTATGCAGGAATGAAATGTATTAATTATATATATACGTACAAATTATTTATTATAAAATCAACCATAACTGCAATAGGTTGACCCTCACTTGGAGAATGCTCGTAACATAATCCAGTAATACCGTCTGGAGCAATAATAAACTAAAAAAAATATTTGAAGTTAAATACTTTCTTATGGACTAAAACAAAATAAAAATACCTGAACAGTTTTATCAAACCATCTGTTACCTCCATTTGCACAACTTCCTCCACCGTGAATAGTTTGTAAACCACCGACAGTCAAACGATTTAAAGACGATTTTGGCATTATTTCATCAAGACAAACCAAAAATAACGATTTTTGAATTATTTCTACAAGTTTTGCGTTTGCCGGATCTAAATAAAGTAGAAAAATTATTATTATACATTTTAAAATAATTGTTTTTGAAGTAAACCTTTAGTTAATATTTTAAAAGATTGTGCCCAATTTTCTCTATCATCGGAAGAAAGAATGCCAATAGCATCTGCTTTATTTTTAGATAATTCTAAAGCTTTCTTTAATTGTGCTGTTACATGGTCAATGGAGTGAGATTTATCTACTTCTAGCTTAAAGAACTAAAAGAAATAAATAGTATATTGTTTTACTACGGCAAGAAATAAATACTTACATGGTTATTGCACATAACAATTATATGTTTTGAAGTAGGATTGTAATGAAGTTCATCTAAACAGGGTCTTGGAATACGACAGGTACCAAAAAACTTTTTATATTGACCCATATCAAGCGGATCTTTTCCCATTTTTTCAAGTGGAATTTTATCACTAAAATTATGTTATTAAAAAAAATATATCATAAAAATACTCTTAACAAGTACTAACTTATCAATTTCATCTTTATATAACATCGTGCAAATAATTAACTGTGCAGTGTAAGCTATTTGTTCATCGACACTTTTAAAATTTTCAAGGGGGAAAACTAATCCAGGGCTTGAATGAACAGTAACAGGTAAACGGTATCCTAAATATGCAGTATTTAACCACCATGGTTCAAGCCAGTTTTCCTTCGATTGCGCTTTTTCTTCAAGTAATTTTTGTAGTTTTTCTCCAGTCCCACCGGATTTAATAAATTCTTCAGCTACTGCTTTCGTACATTCAAATTCTTTAGGTGTAAGCAATGGTATTACCGATTGTAGATATTTATCTATAGTGTCTTTCAATGGAGGAACGGGCAATCGTGGTAAATTTTGTTTATAAAAAGCTACTGGACTTGTTTTTAAATGATGTTTTGAATATATTATGGGTTGGAATTTTTGAAAAATGTTGTTTTTTACAACCTTAAATAAATAAATAAATTATTTTATCTTAAAAAATTGAAATTTACATTATTATTTTTATGGTAATTTGTGTAAAAATGTATATTAGTTTATTACCGTATGGTTCGCTGCCCTAGATAATGATCGTAACATATTGAAGTTTTTAGACAAGCCCCTGTAAAAATGACAGTTTCTAATAAAAATTAATAAAAATGACAGTTAACTTATTATTTAGTTTACTCTACCGATTGTTTAAAACATCCATTTGTTTAGTAGCTTATCATAGATAAATGTTATGACGTGTAATTTGAAAGAGCCCGCGGCAGTGTTGTCAAATATTAAGAATTTTATATAATATTTACTTACGTTCTTATAACTATTAAATAAAATTAGAAATTACAATGATTTTATATTATATCTAAAGGAATATATAAAAAGCATATACAGAAAAATAATTTATATATGTGTTATATGACACTATAAAAAATATAGACGGAATGGCACCAGTGTTATAACCGACCTTTGCACGTGCAACAAACCAAACAAATAAGTTACTTTGACGTTTCAAGCAATTTAAATTTAAATAATAATTAAAATGGTTAATCTAGGAGATATTTTCCCAGATTTTACTGCCGATACAACAATCGGTCGAATCAATTTCCATGAATGGCTTGGCGATTCGTAAGTTTCAAAATTTTACGTACCTTTCTATGAATTACAGTCAACCAATTAACAGATACATGTGTTCTTATTCATAACTATAATTTTCTAAAAATAAACATTCAATTGACGATTTAAATTGATTTATTAAATATATTTTAGCTGGGGAATATTATTTTCACATCCAGCTGACTTTACACCGGTTTGTACTACCGAACTTTCAAAAGTTGTTAATTTGATGCCGGAATTTCAAAAAAGAAATATAAAACCGATTGCGTTATCATGTGATACTGTTGAAAACCATTTAGGATGGATTCCAGATATTAAATTATATTCTAAAGCTTGTGTAGAGGAATTTCCTTATCCGATTATTGCGGATAATGATCGATCTTTAGCTGTAAAATTAGGAATGATTGATCCTGATGAAAAAGATTCTAATGGATTACCTTTAACTGCTAGAGCAGTTTTTATTATTGGTCCAAATAAAAAAATGCGATTATCTATACTATATCCTGCATTTATTGGACGTAATTTTGAGTAAGATTTTTTTTTTTTAATTTATATTTTTTTATTTATCGGGAAGTATTGTATTTTAGTGAAATTCTTCGCGCTATTGATGCGTTACAATTAACAGAAAAACATAAATATGTTGCTACACCTGTAAATTGGATGGTATTTTGATTTATTTCATTATTAACATAAATTTTATAAGTAATATTTATTATCTTTTAGCCCGGTGATAATGTTATGGTACAACCAAGTATTAAAGATGAGGAAATTAAAACTTTATTCCCTTCGGGAATAACATTAGTTGCGCTTACATCTGGTAAAAATTATTTACGTAAAGCCCCTCAGCCTTCATAATTTTTTAATTCCAAGGACTATTTTTTATGGCCTAGTACAGTAAGATTTAAAACTTAATATTATCACTTAATTTTTCTCGAATATTACTTTAATTTTGTTTTCATTTTATTAATAATTTCATTTCAGTAAGTTCTAATAGTTTTGTTTTATAAGAATAATTGTATTTAAAATAAAATGTGATATTGACTATTTTCATAAAAAATAAATTTTTTAATGTTTGCAAATGGGGTAAATAAAAAAAAAAAAAAACAATATTATTACTTAAACAATATTTTATTAAAATGCTCTATATACATTTTCTTAATAACAACAAAATATTATAATATAAATTATTAGAATTACAATTTTAATCTTCTTATTTCTTCAACTTTAAAGTCCGTCCTATAAATTTAAAAAAAGAATTGATTATTATTAAGTTAATTAACTGTTAATTGTTTACATAACATGTTAATATGTATAAAAACATACCGCAACGACATAACCTGTCTTAGTTCGCCGGGTGTCAGTCGCCATGTAAGTGCTCCGCTGTGTGATCCCCAGTAATCATAAATTTCATTAACCCGTTCCAAGTTTAAGACAGTTGCCATTTGTGTAAGTCGTGCAAATTTATCTCTAACCGACCATGAAGTTGCTGCTGTTAAATAACTAGCCAGTGAACGAATTTCTTTATCGAGAATTAAACCGCCTAGCTACAAATGTATTAAGGTAAATAAATATATTTAAAACATATTATATTTAAATTACTCTATTAAACGTTGATTTCAAAACTGCTTTTTCTAATCTAGCAGTTACATCACTGGTTAAAATGCTTACTAACGCGTCATAATTCGAAGATGTTAAACATTCTTTAAATGAACTTAAAAATGTATCTAAATTCATTATTAATGTTTGGATAAACGATTCACCTGCTTCATACGTAGCTAGTTCATCCTAGAATAAGTATATTTTTAAATTAAATAAATATTATAGTTAATAGTTACATACTTCGGTAAACTCATGGTTAATAGGAATAAAAGCGTCAACCCATGGATTAATTCTTGGTTTAATAGCACTAGCTTTAAGTTGTTGCATTCCATAATCAATAACAGTTCGTAAATTTGTTGTAACTGAACTTAATCCTGATAGACAACTTTCTAATTTGCCTTTTTCGTTTGCGGACATTGTCGGTAATGCTGCAGTAATTTCTTGTAATAAGGTACTACATAAGGTATCAACGTATTCCATACTTATATCAGCGTTATTTAATGCAATCTAAAATATAATAAAAATGTAAATTTATTATTTAAAAATATAGGTAATTGTAACTTACAATGAATAGAGTGCGTTGATGTTCGGTATCGCCTGGTTGTAACCTGCCTTGTTGAATAGAACTTTGTAAAACATTATAAGCTTGTGTTAAATCTAAATATCCTGACGGATATCCTTGTTTTAATTGATTTCGTAATACACTACAATATTCAGTTTCCAAAATAGTACATGCGTTATTAATAACAGCACAAACTCCATCTAAACTGCTAGCAGAAATCGCACGGCGGACACATTTTCGAATTATGAAAAATACATCATCGACCATACTTGATGTTTGTTGTCCTTCTTCTATAGAGTCTAAGCTAAAAGCCTTACTCATCGATTCTTCCATAAAATATTGTTCTAATCGTAAGTAATTACCAAGTAATTCATGTTTAGTTTGACTTAATTCACTGGATTTTATAAGCGAATCCATTTCAGATAATCGTTTTATCCGAAACTCGGGATCTGTACACCCAACTTCTAAATCATTCTAAAATAATGAATATTTAAATGTTACGTACGATTTTATGTTTAATATGACTTACAGTAATTCGTCGACGTAAAAATCGTATATATAATTCACCTCTAGAATGCATTATTGTAATTTCTCCGATAATAGTATCTAAATCTTTCGGGTCAATCTTTTCAATTTTACCAAAACTTGAATTCGAAGACATTCTTTGTAATTCATTAATTTGAACAAGTTTTTTATTAACTTGTCTTTGTTTTATAAATTCAGCATATACACGTTTACATTGTCGATCGCATTCTTTTTGAATTATTTTTACAGCTGTGAATAATCTTCCAGGACCGTAATAAGTTTCAATTAAAGGTTGATGTGTCTCTATAAGCCGAGCAATTCCTTCAAATAATAATGTTAATGTATCTGCATATACAACGTTATATCTTTTATCTGAATGGCTTGTATTTAAAGCAGTATGTAAATTTTTTTGAGAAGTTTCTTGTAACTAAAATAAAAAACAATCGATTTAATTTATATTTAATTAATACACTCAAATATTTTATTTACTTTTGAACATAAGAATGTGGAAAATTTATGTAATCCTTCATCATGCATTCTAAGTAATGGAAATATTTTGAAGAATCTTTCTATGGAAGCAATATCTTCCTTTTTAACAGATTCATCAAATTTATGTTTAATAACTGATTGTAATTGCCGTGTAGCTTCCTGTAAAGTTGCTACAGATTGAGCTACACTTGTGGCATTTTTAGCGACATCATTTGCAGTTTGTTCAAGAAGATTCTGGTCCATTGATAAAAATCTATGTACATGACCAGCACCTTTTTCGTAATCTTCATCTTTTATAGCTTTTTGCACTCCTTGACTACATAATTCTAAGTCTATAAGGTCGCTTACACGTTGTTGACATTCTAAAACGCGATTCTAATTTAAATTAATAGTAGTATCATTCATTAATTATTAAAAAATTACCCTAGCGGTATCCAATTTACGAATTTTACCACAAACGTTTTCGGAAGATTCGGTAATGTTATTAATTGTACTTCCTAAATTCTGACAATCATCCTGAAGAATATTTAAACTAGGAAACATTTTTTCGATGCTACGAAGTTTAGCGAATACATGAACTTGTTCAGAAAGTAAATTTTCAAGCTGTTTATTAATATCATCCTAAAAATTTAACTGTAATGTATTTAAAGTTATGAAATAATATAAATGTATTACTTCATCTTTACTATATTTATCGATTTCTCGTTGCAATTGTAATTGTTTTTCAATAAATTCCTGTTCACTCATAGAATCTACTAGATTAGTAGTCATATTTACAAATTTTTATATATATATATATACAAATGTCAAATACTGACGTTTCTTGCCATGTAGCACATAGCAAAGCCAAGTTAATAATGTAGTAAAATTAGTTTATTAGTTCTTGTAATAAAATATTTTTATTGAAATAAAAACAATTAACAAAATATGTACATTAATTAGGAAATATATTTGTAGTGTCTTAATATATTAAATAATTATTTGGTATTTGAAATTACGCATAGTTGAAATAAATTATCTTATGTGTCTTGGTTGAGAAGGGTTTTCTCGTTCGTTGATTATCGGATCGACTAATCGGCATCGGGCTGTCATTGCTCGTCATCGTTATAATTCTGCTTGTGCTGCTGCTCTCTCGAACGAAGGTGGCGTGCTATCCGTGTTGTGCTTGTGATCGTTAAGAAACGAATAGCGTCTTTTTATTATTATTTGATCATTTATTGTTAGTACAGTAACAAATAAAATATAATAAAAATGAGTGTGGAAGAGGAAGTAATGAGAATTCAGAAGAAACTCACTAAAATTATTTCAGGAGATGGAACTGTAGGTTTCTATTATTATCGAACCTCCTTACTACAGTTCTTGTTCTAAAGCTTAAACTTACATTCAATATCAAAACAAATATATCTATAATTAGTATATCAAAATTAATTGTACTTATTTGATAAATTATTATAAAGAAATATTAAAATATTTACCGGTAGACTGACAGAAAAATGCGGGAAATATAAAATATCTATTTACATTTTGCAGGGACAAGAACAAGCCTTGGATTTGCTTAAAGAATTACAAAATTTAGCAGTTAATTTAGATATTCTAACTAAGACAAGAATCGGTATGACAGTTAATGGTTTACGTAAATTAAGCAAAGATGATGAAGTCATAACATTATCAAAAACTTTAATTAAAAACTGGAAAAAGTTTCTATCAGGCTCAAATACACCCACTAGCAAAGATTCTGCAAGTAGTTCCAAACCTAAAGCAAAAGATAAAGAGGAAAGGCCGAAAGAAGAGCGCGAGAAAGATAGAGATCGTAAGTTACCGTCATCATTTCCACCAGCATCCTCAAACACAACAGATGCAGTTCGATTAAAATGTCGAGAAATGCTAGTTGGTGCCTTGAAAATCGACGGTGAAGAAATGGAAGCATGTGCTTCGATTGAAGAATTAGCTGAAGAACTTGAGGAAGCGATTTTCCAAGAGTTCCGTAACACAGACATGCGTTATAAAAATCGTGTTCGAAGTAGAATCGCAAATTTGAAAGATTCAAAGAATCCAACACTTCGTAGTAATTTCTTAGCAGGTGTTATACAAGCATCTCGACTTGCGACAATGACAGCTGAAGAAATGGCTAGTGATGAAATGAAAAAAATGCGAGATAAATTCAAAAAAGAAGCAATTAACGATGCTCAGCTTGCAACTGTACAAGGCACGAAGACTGATTTGCTTAAATGCGGCAAATGTAAAAAACGAAATTGCACTTACAATCAAATTCAGACAAGAAGTGCTGATGAACCTATGACTACTTTTGTACTATGTAACGAATGTGGCAACAGGTGGAAATTTTGTTGAGCACACATACACATATTTTTTGAGTCACCAAATGTCAGTTAACATTTTTGTTATAGTTTACATAATAGGGCAAAGTTTTTGAATTTTTCTTTCATATTTTTCATTGAATGGTTCAAGTTAAACTTTATACCTTCCTTATTATTTACCGTCACAGTTGAATTTTTCGGTTGAACGGTATTTTATAAATTTTAATTTAAATAATATCCAACTATTATAGAATATAACAAAAGAATCATTCTATAGAATATAAAATATTTAAGTTAACTTAAATAATATCCTATGAACTTAACTTACAATAATTCGAATTTTTTACATTGGGACAAGCAACAATGTCAATAATCAACGTTATATTAGAAAGAAATTTTTATATGCTGCATTTTAAGTCTGAAAATTATGCAATTATTTAAAATATTTAATAATAGTTTTATTTATTAAGCATATTATGTCTCCGATATTAATAAATATATTAAATTCGTTAAAATAATCAGATCTAAAATAAAATGAATTGATTCCTCGCTTATTTTTAAAGTGTAGCATTTTATATACTGCAAAGAATTAGTGAAAATGCAGGATGATATTGTGTAATTTATGTACAAAACGTTTAAACAATAACAATTTCATTTAAAAAAAAATTTCTTAATCTTTATAGAAACTAATATAATGTAATTAATGATGAGAGAAATTTTAAATTTATTTATTATTTCTATTAAAAACTGGGTGGTTTTAAATGTTTGCAATTTAATTTTAAACAGCGCATTATTTATTTATTAATTTAAATAAATGAATTATGACTATCAATTTTAAAAATAATTGTATTATAAGTTGAAAAATCGCCCTAAACTTACTTTTATAAAGTGATAAAATTATATTTGTCCATTTTTCATAAAAAAGGAACTCTTGTAAGCGGTGTGTAAATAAATTATTCTTATATTTGTAAACGTGTAAGTGAAGCCATCTGTTATTAAAAGATAAAGTATCTGTTTTAGGTATTTTATTAATAATACGGATTTGAAAATAATACGTTATAAAATTTGTACAAATGTTTGATTTAATAAATTTTGTTTAGTTCACTTTAATAATAGCTGTTGGTTGCTGAACCCAGTAGGTACCTCCGTCTTTAGCCACTGTTACGCTAAAATATAAAACATTACATTAGAATAATTATTAAAAGTAATTAATTATGTAGATATTTTTATAGTACAAGAAACTATACCTGTTGCATAAATAATTTAGATAAAATTAATTATAATCTGAAAATATTATAATATTTTCCAGATATAATTATACGTTCAAAATACTTACCTATTAATTTTGCTGTAAAATTTAGAATATAATATTTAAATTTATAATTAAAAGCAAGATATGCCAATTCGAAAAATGAAGAAAGTACATAAAAGCCAAATAATGTAAATAAAAAATAGCCTAATTAAAAAAAAAATACTACATAAATATACATACAAGCAGAAAATGTAAGCAAATAAATACCCATTTAGTTAAAAAGCAATATTTCTAAATACAATAGCAGAAAAAAATTATAAAATGGTATTTTTTTGCTAACTGTAAAACACCATTTATTTTTTGCAATCACTTACTAGACTTGCACTTGATCTTTAAGGCCAGCGGGTGCTTGCCAATTCAAACTAATATTATTTTTCACTTCCGAATTCTTATGTGTGACAGCGTTCTGTATTTCAGGCAAAGGAAAAATATTTTTTAGTCCAGGTAATATAAAATCAATAAATTGTCTAAATCTTTCAAAAATCACCTGAGTTTCTTTACCGCAGTTGATTGTTTTAAAGTATTTATCATCATCAGAAACCAAAAATTTGCCAACGGGTTCATTATTCTTTCTTACTTGGACCAAAAATCCTTTAAAACCACCGCGTCCGGAAATGCTTATTTTAACTACACCTCCACCGGACACAGCTTCCGAATTTACGGATACTTTGTATGGCATTTTAGATGTTTGCGGTGCAGCGGGATGTTTTGGAGTCATATCTTCGCAAACATCCACTGGAGCACCTCCAGAGTATGCATTTGCGAATGCGAAGACACTTGTTGCAATTAAGCAACCAACGAATAATTTGGATACCATTTTGAATGGGAACTCTCTATAATTAAAAGGTAAATAAATTAAAATCTTAGTAATTTATACGAAATTGCAACAGTTTCTTTTACTTTTTAATCCGTTTATAATGATTTAATTTTATAAAATTTTATATAAATAAATATATATTTAAATTTTATTAAATAATTATTTAAATATATTGTATAAACTAGTTTGCTGTTGCATTAAAATCATATTATAATTATATTCATTAATTATAAAAACAATTCTATAGTTAATTGTAATATTTTTTTGCTTTTCTGTAATTCCGGATAGATATATAATCTCATTAAAATTTATTAAACATAAAATATTTATTTATCATATAAAAAAATACTTGTAACAAATAATTTTTTTCTGTAAAGCTTATATTTTTGTTTATTTTAAATTGTACAAATTTAGAAAAATAGTTAAAATAGTAATATTTTTTTTTGTTTTTCTTTAATTCTGGATAGATATATAATCTCATTAAAATTTATTAATCATAAAATAATTATTTATCATTTTCAAAAATCACTTCCAACAAGTAATTTTTTTTTCGTAAAGCTTAATTATATTTTTGTTAATTTCAAATTGTACAAATTTAGAAAAATAGTAAAAAAAATTATTTTCACAAATCACAAATTTCACTTTCAGAAAGTAAATCACAAATATATTTGAAATTTTTATTCACTTTTACTTATATTCGCTACACTACTTTCGCGGTTCACTATAAATGAAAAGCGCGCTTAAGTGAAATCTAACTCACCTGCAAAACTTGATCCTCTGTAACCGAAGTTTGAACGTAGAGTGTTTAAAATCTTAACATTCAACGAGTTTTACTTTCAATTAACCTGGAGGGGATTCTCAAAAAGGTCATATTTGTTAATTTCGAGCTTAAACCCTAGCTTAATATAATTATTACTTTTTTAGTCAGGTAATTATTGGGATATGCAAAAAATTATGTTTATTTTTATTATATATAATTATTTGTTTCATTTTTTGTTTATATTTA
>CM008233.1:4374777-4384800 GCA_002278615.1 Pogonus chalceus | reverse complement strand
TTTGTTTATATTTAATATTATGATTTATATAACATTAATATAATTGGAAAAATAATTAATATTCTTAATATAAAAAAATTAGAACTTGTATTGCATCGTTATTATTTTACTTACAAAAGAATAAAATATTTTATTCACTATTAGTGTGAAAGGTATAAAATATGTCAAGGCATTAAATATATATTTAACGATCGAAAGAAATTTATATTAGTTATATTGATGTAATTGTATACTAACATTTATTTAATGTTTATGCACCTCAGACTTTACTATGATACTTTAGATAAATGATAAAAATAAAACAAAACAAAAAAATAGTAAATTAAATGATATATTTATTACTAAATAAAAAATACAGGTTCTTTAAATAATCAATATTATACAATAAATTAAATGATTTCGCAAGTGTCTACTTTCACAGAAATATGTAAATTGAATGTCAATTTATCTAATAAAAATAATAGTGACAAGGTTTAGTTTAATATTTATATCCAAAATTATAAATATTTTAAATGGAATAAGTTACATAGTGGTCTGTAAGAAATTGCTTCTGGTTTGATTCCATATAAGATTGTTCCATGAAGCATGTCCTTATAGTTCTAGGTTTTATTATTGCAATGGCATTGAGAAAATACATTTTTTTATTTTTCATTCAATTTATAACTGCATATCAATTAAACAATTTACACTCCGTCACTTGTAAAATTGCGGAAATCTTTTACGCACCATGATTACAGCAAATATTATTATTTATATTTAATTTGGGTTAATAATCAAAAAAACAAGTTATTAATTACAGTGCTTGAATAATATTTACATAATTATTTTGATAAAAAACAGGCGTATTTTCCGTACCCCAATCTCTAAATGGTCTTAATCCAGCAAACTGGTTTTTATTACATTTTAGAATAATTTTTAAATTATTATTGAACTCTAATAACCTAGCTAAATCTAACAAGGCCTCTTCTGCTGTATATGCAGTAGTAATCAAGGGCACGTTTGTTACTTGTGTTAAACTTCTTATGGACTTTGTCCAAATGTCTTTCTCAGTCTCTTTTTGATATTCATGAAGGCCACAATTAAATGCGGCTATTAGATCCGCACATACTGAGAATTCAGAAATTACATAGTCATGGTATAAACACCTTTCATACTTTATCTTGTATTTTTTATTTTTACAATCACTACACAATAAACAAGATGTATCATGCAAATGTTTTTTATTAATTGTTAAATCTGGACCTATTAAAATTATTGTTATATCTACTAAATTTTTTATCCAATGAAAAAATAATTCACATATTTTTATTAAGGGTAAAGATTCTTCATAAACCGACGCGCCTACTAAATGTATTACCAAAGAATTTTTTATGTAATTACCATTTTTAATTAAATTACATATTTTTAAACCATGTATTATAGTTAAGAAAGGGGAAACTAAATCTCCAATTAATATGTCATTATAACAATATACATCCGTTTTTAATTGAGGCATTACAATACATTTTTTTACGAAATTTTCAGTACTTTCCGGTAAACTGTTGCAATCAGAACTTTTTATAGAATGTACTGTAATATTTAATTCGTTTGTAAATAAATAATAATTTATTTCGTAACATAATTTTAACAATGAACAAAATTTTTTATGACTACTCATGTGATTCTCTTGGTGACCAGCGCAACAATAACTTACAGAGTAACACATTTCACAATCAAATAAATTATCTTGTTTCGATATTCGGCATATTTCACAAACTCGAGGAAACATCCAAATTTGATCCTCGATAAATGTTAATTTTCTGTTTAATAAATGTTCCCATAAAATTTTCGCATCTATTCGCATTTGTTTCCAATTTTCGTACGTTATATTTCCAATATTATTTATATCAAAAATATGATTTCGATTTTTATTATCTTTTTTTAATAAAATATTTACCATTTTACAAAATTGTTTATGGTCTGTCCAATGAAGTTTTTGATGTTCTGTTGAACAATACGCAAATAATTTGCATGAGCTACATCGTTTTAAATTTGGTAAATATTTTTTACATATATGGCATATTGAATTTTGATAAAATGAATTAATTTTATCCATTTTCTATCGTATAATAGAGCACTTAATTACTTATCTATTTAAATTCTATAGTACAATGCAATTTCATTGAAACAATGATAAAGTATATCTTCCTTGTTGCATAAATTAACTATTGTCTGTTTTTCTTTTATATTAGTTATTTGTCACAAATAAAGATTATATCACAGATTGTTACAGAATTTCTGATTTGCGTTGTAACTCTACTGTATATAAGACGTATTTGTTTGCACATATATTACACTTGAACTTTGTTGTGTATACATATTATGTATATATATAAACTAAATATTAATTAGTGTTCATTTCGACAAATATTTATACAGCAATTATAAATATATTTTATATTTTCTTGTAGAGAAGTAAAAATGAAATGCCACATGTAAAATTGTTTAATACATAACCTATAAATCATGGGTGTCCGAGGTTTAACAACATACATAGAAAGAAACAAATCTAAATATTTAAAAAAGCATAATTTACGTGATACTTATTTAGTAATCGATGGAAATAGTTTATGCGCTCAACTCTACCAATCATACGCAAAATGCAATGACATATTTGGCGGAGATTACGACAAATTTGGAAAATGCATTGAAACATTTTTCTCATTGCTACAACAATGTAATATAAAACCAATTGTTATATTCGACGGCGGTTATGAAGCTAAAAAGCTTCGAACTGTTAATAGTCGATTACAAACTAAATTACAAAAAATTCGTAATGCCAATCCAGTTTGCGCTGATAGCGTGACGATATTTCCGCTGTTTTTAAGAGAGGCTTTTAAAGATACTTTGTTAAAATTGAAAATTCCATTAATGCGGTGTGATTATGAAGCGGATTTAGAAATTGCATGTGCAGCCAGGAAATTAGATTGTCCTGTCCTAAGTTATGATTCAGATTTTTATATATTTGATTGCTTATATATTCCATTTAATACAATGGATTTTTATGTAACACGAATTTCTGATGGAAATGGTTCAAAATATTGTATAAATTGTAGTATTTTTAATATTAAAACTTTTCTAAAACATCACAAAATAGACAAACCTCTTTTACCACTTATGGCTACATTATTAGGAAACGATTTTGTAAAAAGAAGTGTATTTGATAAATTTTATTCTCATATAAAACTACCGAAGAAAAATGGATCACGTTCGTTACAACATAGAACTATTATAGCCTTAATTGAATGGATGCAAAATAAAACGTACGACATCGCAGTAAAAATAATTTTAGGCCGAGTTAAAAGGCATCAAAGATTCAAATTAGCTTCAATATTAACAAAAGTTTCCCAAGGATATTTCGGATCTCACAGTGAAACCTTAGAATATCTAGGTATAACAGGAAATAATATTGAAGAATTTACAGTTTCTGAAATAAATGCAGAAGAAATTAATAGCGAGAGTGAGAACGAAGATGAAAATTCATCGGAATCTGAAATATCTGAAACTAATTCATTTAACTCTGATAATGAAGACTCTGAAGAAGATAAAATTGGTGAAGATTTAACTGAAATTATCGAAAATAAAACAGTTACCACTTTAAAATCTGAATGGTTTAAGAAAAATGTTCGAAATGGTAATTTTCCAACATTATTTACTGATATTTTAACTTTGAATATTGGTATTTATACTCCACAAGTTGAGAATGTCAGTAATATACAATCTTTTTATATTTTTATACCAATTTTACAAGGTATATGTAAAATTCTCTTAGATAACACTAAAGAAAAAACGTTTAATTATCTTGCACGAAATGAACGTTCTCATGTAAAAAAATATAATTTTAAAGTATTAGGTATTGATTTACCTAAAATTCAAAATATTGAAACTTTAGAAATAAATAAACGAAAAAAATATTTATTAAAAATATTACAAATAACTGAAAATGAATTTCAAGGTATTTTAAAGTTTCCTAAAGATTGGCAATTATATTTATTATCACTTTTATATTGGACAAAAAAAGCTCAAATCCCAACAGTTACATATAATCATATTTCTTGCATTGTTATATGTTTATTACATTTAAATATAATAGATAAAAAACAACCAAATCTCCGTAAAAGCCATTATTTTAAACAAAAATATGGACCGAAAATAAAAACTATTTTAGAACAACGTAAATCAGAGAAAGAAACAAATGAAACAGAACAAGTGAAAACCGAAACAGTTGAAAGTAATTTAACAACTACAATAAAAAATATTAACGCAGATGACGTATTATTTTTTATCGAAAGTTTTATTTCAAATTTTGAAACCGATGAAAAATTAAAAACAAATAAAAATTTATTTACATTATCTATTGTTGACGCATTTGCTCAATTTCAAAGTTGTTTACTTCATATAAAATATTTAAATGCTTTATTAAATTTTCCATTGCCTACTTTTAATATTTGCGAATTTTATAATGGTACATATGTGTATAATTTATACACTAATTTCGAAAAACGGACAAATATTGATAATTATATTGAGTTAATGTTAAAAAATTCTACAACTTTATTATGTATTTTTAAGAAAATTGTAAATATCTTGAATCCTATACTTAAATTAACTCCTTTGATGCCATCAAATAGAAGATCGCGAAAACGAAAAAGGAGAAATACCAAAAAAGAAGAGAGTTCTAATGAAGAAGAACCTGAAAAAAGGAATTCAGAACCAGAAGATTATTTTCACGATGAAAATAATATATTTTCTATACTTTCAATTGTAAATTAAATAATATTATTTGAAATATATTTCTTTAAAGTGTTATTTATGAACTGTATATAATTTTTATAATAGGTATACTAGTAAATATATAATAAATTATAGATTATATTATCTTTGCAATAAATAATATATTATAGTTGGCGAATTTTTAGTTGTCATAATGACAATTTACTTAATTAAGTATTTTGATAACGTCCATGCGGCAAAAATTGTATTCTTAAAACAAGCAAAATTTAGTCATATGAAAACTGAAATTTAATCAAATGCATTAGTTATTATCATATATTAATCTTATCTGTTAGTAGTTATTTAATACTATAGTTAATCATGGAAAATAATAATTCTGGAATATTAATTCTAAAAACTCCATTTGGAATATTAAAAATATTACAATGTGTAAGTTATATTAAAGTTAAAAAAAAAAGATTGTTTCAAAAATATTTTTTTCAGATTTTTTCACTCAGCGCGCTTATATCTATGCAAGTTTTTAGTACTAGCTGGGAAAGTAATTTTTTAGCATTTTTTAATATTAGTTGTTTGCTGGGATTATTGTATTCGTTTTCTAGTTTATTGTTATCGATTTTGTCTTCTGTAGTTCATACAAATATTATTTGGCAACAAACTGATACAGTTATAAGTGTTTTATTATCAATTTTATTATTTTCATCTACACCATTCTTTTTTTCGGTATTTACAGTAACGTATAGTTCAATACAAGCAGCAGTTGTAAGTTTAAATTATTTAAATATTAATAACTTTTTTAATTTAAACGATTTTTAGATATTACAATGGTTTGCTGGTTTTACGTATTTCTTATCATTATCAAAAATATTTCTCACCAAGGAAAATGAAGTAAATTTTTAATTAGTTATTGTAAATATGGTTGTATATTTTTTAATTATTTATAAATCGTAACTCTTATTGTATTTATAAATGGATACTTGAATAGACATTTTAAAATAATATTAATATAAAATTATGTTGTATCTTAAATCATATATGCTCTAAGAAATAAATAGTCCTTTATTTTTATTTTCTGTGGTCCAGTGATCAGTGGCTCTAAACATATTGACGTACAGATAAATAACAGTAGAATTAGAAGTTCACCGCCCACTTGTTTCGATTTACACGTAATAAAAGGTAAATTAAAAGTTTTTATTTAAAATTCAAAATTTAGATTATTCTTAAGATATAGACGCGTTATTTGTATTAATTTAATTAATAAATACTATTTATAATTAAATTATAACCACTCCCAAAGGTGATTGAATGTTGACGGTATAACTATTTTAGGCGATGATTCGAGTTTAGTAGTAACTATTTGTAGAATTGACCTATTTATCAATGTGTTTTAATATTTCACTGAAACTCATTTAATTTATTTAATTAAATAGAGAAAATATTAAAAAATGGCTGATCAAGGATTCCCTGGACAACATACAACAACTACAACAGTAACCTCGAATACAACAGTGCAAACTAATATTCGTTATGATCCTACTTATATTAAAACTATACCAGGAATATTAAAAATAGTTCAAATTGTAAGTATATACTAATTCAATTGTTTTTTTGCTAGTACGACTTGATTCTATCGATTCTTTATATAAATTTAAATTGAAATACATTTCTTTGCGCAACGCAACTTAATATCCAGAAACAAATCTATGAATTTTGTTTTAAAAGTTTCTATTTATTTCAGGTCTTGAATCTTTTAGGATTTATTTGCATAGAAGTATCTGGAGTATGGTATTCTCGAGGGAGTTATTTCAATTTTGTAGCAATGACTGGTTTTTGGTTCAGTGGAATTTTATTAGCATTTTATCTATTCCATATAATTGAAAGAACTTACAAAATTCCATGGTTAAAAATTGAATTTATCTTTGCCGCTGTTTGGGTGTTGCTTTACTTAATTGCTGCTTCGTTAAGTGCTGCTGCAAGTCATGTTGAAGCATATGCAGTTGCGGCAGTAAGTATTTCAACAATTGTTAAAAAAATTAATTTAAACTATGAATAATAATGATTTTTTCCTAGTTTTTCGGTTTTTGCGCGATGGTAGCGTATGGTTATGATGCTTTCTTAAAATATAAAGGAATTCAGGCGGGTGAATTAGCTCAAGGCGAACGAGTTATAACAAAACAAACTACCAGCAGTGTTAACTCTCCGGCGTATTAATAATTAAAGGTAATAATAATCTCTGTACACACTATCCACTGACTAAAGTACTATGCTATTAGTGTATTTTTATTGTGCCTGATATTTTAATTGTTGAATATTTTAAAACACAGAATTTATAATAATTATTTATTTTATAAATTTTACAATTCTTGTTGTTGCATATCATTGTTATCGTATAGGACCAATTTGTATGTAAAATTGGATAATATTTTTATTAGTACATTACATTAGTTATAAATAATATTTGCTATAAAGCAACATAAAAAAAAAACTAATGTAACGTATTTAAAAAAATANATTTTATAAGATATTTACCTCAACAAAAAAAGGAATATATTTATAAAACTTAATATTAACTTAATTTTATTTGTTTTACATTTTCATAATTTCTCACCAAGGCAAATATGCTTGTGATATTAATAATAGTTAAAAAAAAATATTTATACATATTTATTTGAAACAACTGATGCTATAAATTATTTAAATTATTTCAGTTTAAGTTTAATTCTTTTCTTTTGTATAATAACAGATATTTTCTTAAGTAATTATGTTATTTTTTAAATATATTTAATTATTGAAAGAAAAGGTAAATATCAATCTTATTAAATAATTATTTACATATCAATTTAATAATGATTAATGCTTGAAATTTACATATATTATAGGTTACTGTTATATATAATATAAAATAAATATATAAAATCTCTGTGTAAGTGGCTTAAAATAATGCAATATATTTTTACGCACCTGTTATTAAAATATTAAATACATGGGTACATAATACGTAGCAATAGTTACAAAGCAGAAATTTTAATAAAAATAATTTAAACCTTGAATATTTGAAATTGATGTTATTTTATTTAATATTGCATTTTGTAACAGAAATTTAGATGTATTAAAAACTAAATATCAGTAGTTTGGTATAAATTAATATGTAATTACCGTTGTAAAATGGTACCCTCAGAAAATAAGAATAATAAGCTACTTAATGAAAACATATTTATTAAATTATATTTTTCTATAAATATGTAATAAACTCTAATTTATTGTATTATTAATATTTATAAAAATTTACAACAATAGTACTGAATTGTTATTATGATATAATTAATATATATTTATCTGATAAACAAGATTGTTTAAAATTATATTATACTATTTTTTATAAGAAAATTTTAAATATGACCACAATTAAGTCAGGAATAACATTTTTATTACATGATTTATATGTATATGATATCAATTAAACTATATGCACTATATAATATGCTGCAATTATCTAATGTATAGCATTCCATTAATAATACATGTCTCAGAAATTTAATGTATTTATACCACATATAAAAACACGAAATTATACATTTTTAATTTATTAACATTTCTTAAAATTACATTTGTAATTTTATTTTGATATCAAATGGTTATATATGTGTTGCTAATGCTTTTATTTAAGTATTATCTTTAAATATTTATTAATTATTGTATATTTGGAATGTTGATTATAAAAAATTACGATTATACAATTTTTGTATGTGTTCATTTTCTATTAATAAATATTAATTTTGTGCATTCTATAAATTTTTTAACTACACAATAAACTATTTATATTTTATTAAGTTTTGAAGTATCTTTAAATTTAAAAAATATCAATTATTATTAAATTAGTGTCTAGAATTTTTTTTATTATCAAATTTATAGAAAAGCACAAAACATTTAATGCTAGAATGTTAATATATAAAAAATAATGCAAGTAAAAAAAACTATCATAAGTTGTATTTGTTATTTCCCTTTTTTTATCAGTTTAAAATTTCCTGAGAGTTGTCCAAGGTTAGGTTTATTTTTAAACTAAGTATTCATTTTGCGGAAAATATATTTTTATAGTGATCAGTATTCCTGAGTATTCCAATGATCAACTATAAGTTAGAATTCGAATGAGGAAATCTTGCAAAAATCCCGAATTTATAATGAATATAGTGGTTAGAAGGTTTAAATTTGAATATCTATAATCATTTAAGAGACTGTTTGGTAAAAATTTTGCATTTATTTTTGAATATTTTTAACATAGTATAACCTAAATTTATAAACTTTAAAATAAGAGGTTAAAGTGAACTATAGATATTTATACGCGTTTTTAACGATAACTTTTTATTAAAATAAAATAAACATTTCTATATATCATATTTTAAATACTTAACAATTGTATCAGTAACATTCAGAAGAAAGTACGGTATGTATGTATACATATTTTATAATACTGTTTAATGANAGGATTCAACTTTTTTAGAACAATCTCAGGATTATTTAAGATGCTAGAATGTGTAAGTTTTAATTTTTAAATAAATATAATAAAATCTCATATAATATTTATAAATGCAAATGTTGTGTCATATTTTCATTTTTAGAATAAAATTTCTGTAATATTTCTATTTTTAACGTTTAAATAGGGCACACCTACATTTTACGCGGGAATAGAATCTTTTATTTAGTTGGATATATAAAGTAATAACTTATATTTACGATTTATAATTTAATATACGTTAATTCATTTGGTACATAAATTTAATTATAAAAATAAATAATAAATTAATTTAAAAATCTAATAAAATTAAAGCATTGATATTTATTTGAATTTTTGTTGCAGTTTTTGTCAGTGGCATCTTTTATTTGTGCATTAATTTTTAGTTCAACTTGGACATGGTCAGAATTAGCCTTTTTAAAAACATCTGTATTAATGTCTGTATGTTATGCTACTGTTGTTATTTTATTTCACGTAACTCATTGTTCAGGTAGTTTTACTCAGATACCATGGCATAAATTAGATAGTGTCTTATGTATATTATTAGCAGTTCTTTTATTCATATCTTCATCATTATTACTTCATTATGACAGAGTAGCGTCTCTCAATGCAGCATTGGTATGTATACAAATAATATTAATCATTTATTTAAAACTGATATTGCAATATATAAATCAAAAAAATAATTATAAACATGTTCTCAAGAGGAGAATAATTGTTTTATTAATTTAATAAATAATAAT
>CM008233.1:4356978-4374433 GCA_002278615.1 Pogonus chalceus | reverse complement strand
ATTTTTTAATTATTAATTAATCCTATATTTTAATAATTAAGGTTTTATAATTTTGAATGTTGTTATTCCAAAAAATGTAAAACCATTTAAATATCCAAAAGCCTGAAAGTAAAGATAACATGATTATTAATAGTTTTTTTTTTTTTTTTAAATAAAATATACATTTATACTTACTGCAGCAGCTTTAAGAGCATCAACATTGGTTGCTGACACATTGGGAGTTATCAAAGCTGTAGATGTAAAAATTAATATAGTTAAAATAAAATTTGCCATTAGATTTATTTTTCGCCATGGCAAATCGGCACTTCCTAAATTACCAATTGAAATAACAAGCATTACACTTGCAAATATTAAACAAAAAATGCAAATTATCGAAAAAAAAGTACATACTTCTATTTTCCAACAATATTTTTGAACAGAACTACAAATAAGTGCGATTAAAGAGAATATCTGAAAGAAATTAAAAAATTTAATTTATTTGTATTTTATAATGTAATATTACTTACTATTTGTAAAACTCTGATTACTCCAGAGGGTTTTTTTAAATATGCGATTCCAGATATTCTTGTATCCATATTTTAGGATAAATTAAAAAGTAGTTAAATAGTTATAAAATGTTGTTCTTTAGTAAAATAGTGATTAATATTTTGTTAGTTTATATAATAAACTACAAATTGATAAGATAATAATCAGTTCAAGTAGTAATATATAGATTTTTAATAGAATAAAATAAGATAATTTAAAGAATTTAACGTTGATATTAAAATTATTTTAAATTTCTGTTAAACAAAATAAAACTAAATTTTTCATATTAATAATGATTATTTTAAATAATTACAAAGAATGTTTAAAACAATTATTTTAATTTATTGGATATAGGTATATCTTTTGATTAATTGATTAGTCTATTTAAATTTATTTATTTAATGATAATTCAATTGATAAAACATGGGATTCACATTTCTATAAATTTGTTATAAAAAAATTACATTTTATTTTGAAGTATTTATTTACATATATACAAAATTTTAAATTCTTAAAACTAAAGGGTAGTTATTTAAAAGTTTATTTTTATAAATAGTTCGTAGTATTATTATAAACTAAAATTATTAAAAAGATAAATTAGAGACCATGTAGTGCTTATAGAATTTTAAAATAACAATTTGTTTTAAGACTTTTGAAAATGGATTTAATATCTAGAATTTGTGATAAATAAAACATTTTCAAAAAAATTGTATTGATATGATTGATATCTGAACGAAACTATATTTTGCTTGTATATTGAAAGCAATATAAGTTTGTTGAACACACTCTAAATTTTTATATTTATATGTCATTCAAGAAAGACTTTACAAATCATTTTATCTTTTATGTGTAGAATAGTGATTTAGTTTTAATTTAGACACAATGCGTGTATTTATTAACGAACGTGATATATAATACATTATATTCATAAGCAAATGAATTTAATTAAATATAAGTAGTGCATATATTTATACAGGTTTGTCAATATACTTTTTTACTTTGTTTTACCTGAAAACAAAAAATAATAATTACTAGAATTTGGAAATTGACCTTTGAATCTAATAAAGGTATTTTTAAATATTGAAATTATTTGTGCATAAGAACAGCTTATCACTATGATATAAAAATATTCATTGTAGTAGGGTTCACGATTTAAATGCTTTGGCAATTGAATCTTATTTAAATTTCTATTTTTACTTGTTGAAAAAATTATATTTAATATAAAGGTAAATTAAATAACTATATTAAAACATTTATTTTCGTACCATTTGTAATAATGTTATTTTTGTATTGTTAGTTCACTTTTGTTTATTTTATGTATGATAATGTTTTGTTTTTTGATTGTAGCAAAACATTTAACAATGGGTCAGAATACAAGTGTACCATCCAGAGGTAGACGACGATCGCTTCGAACATTTCGTTCACCTTTTCCTAGAAGGTCTACTAGTCATCAAAGTAATTTAAGTGCAACGTTTGCTATATCAGAAAATGATCAAAAAATCGAACAACTTAATGTTAATTTGGCAAGTGAAGAAGAACTCATGACATTACCTGGTATAACAAGATCTATTGCCCAAAGTATAGTGGAATATAGAAGAGTGATTGGTCGTTTTAAAAAAGTTGAAGATTTAGCATTAGTTTCTGGAATTGGTGCTGAAAAATTGGATAAAATTAGACCAGAAATATGCGTTTCAAAGCGCAGTTGTGCTTCTTCGCGAGCACAATCAATGGATAGTTTAAAAAGTACAGAATCAAGTAGAATCGGTTTTAAAAGTTCACATTCTTTAAAAATAATTGATGTTAATAAATCGAATGTTTTTGATTTACAATGTATACATGGCATGACGCAAGAATTAGCTGCAAATATTATACATTATCGAGATAAAAAAGGACCGTTTAAAAATTTAGATGGACTATTAAAAGTGAAAGGTATGGATGCTATTCGATTAGGTTCCGTTCGGAGTCAATTAACAATTAATACTGAACCTGAGGATGATAATAAATCTAAATTAAAAAATGGAATTGTTACATCTACACCTATAAACTCGACATCAAATAATATTCCTAATGGTTTAGTTCATACCCCGAAACATCGCAAATCATTATCAGCTCCGATAAAAATTTCACTTAGCATGGGTAATGGACTTTCAAAAGCACCTATTAATGATATATTTGATTTATTATCTGCCTATTCCTACCGACCAATTGTTGAGGAAGATTTTAAATATGAAAGAAATGGAGAAAAAGCTATTAGAATAGCTACTTGGAATTTGGATCGGTTATGCTTACAAAAAGCAGAAAATTTAGGATTTCGGGAAGTTGTTTGTCGCACAATACTTGAAAACAGGTAAGCTGTAATTATTTAAATAAGTTATAATTAAAAAAAGGAAATATTGTCATCGTTATAATTATAATTAAAGTTTAATTGCTATTTATTGCTATTTCTTTTGAACTTTGTCCAGTTTTATATTAAAGGTATACATGTTTAATAAATTTCATCAGTTTGACGTCATATTAATTAAAAATGTAAATTTTGATAATGTACTATATATGTATTCGCGTAGGTTTTTTAGATAAATATATTAAAATATAATTTAAAAATATCTTCTCATGGTTTGCTATTTTTAGCAATTAAATTTTTTTCTATTAAAAAAATGAATGAATATTAATATAAAAACTTATTGTTACAAATAATATTTGCTTTTCTATATTCAAAGTTTAAATATATGTTGGATAAATGTGTTTTTATGATTAGATATAATTTTTTTTATATTTTTTTCTATGAAAAATTACATTGATATGTTAGATAACCTTGAAACAATTCTGATTGTATTTTGTAATATATAATAAGATAAATTTGCAAATAGAGATTTCATTTTTGTTTAAATTTATGTGGAAACGTGTTAATTTGATTATTAAATTAACTAGATTGTATTTATAAAGTTAAATGCGGCAAAAACAATATGTTGTTATTTGTACTATATTTGTTTATTTGAACAAACTGATTTTTTATATATGAAAATAATTTTTGGTAGTATAAAAACTTGTTTGTGGGAATTGTCCTTGATATATTATTTTAATATTATAATAATAAAAATATATTTTGAGATTTTTATTTACAAAAGAATACTTTTAATAGATTTTAATTATATGTACACGAATTTCCGGTTCAAAGCTAATAAATAATTAGCTGNTACATTACAATGTTATAAAATATGTACATTACATTAGTATTAAACGCAAGTACAAATACAAATTAATAGATATATTTATTCATTTTATTTAAATTAATTATTAATGTAAAAAAAAACTGAAAATATTTGCATTATATATTATTTTATTTTAATTTTAAATTGTATTATCGTATTAAATTATACATTTTTATTTTTTATCTAACTGTTACTATGTCAATTGTACCTATAGGTATAAAACTATTATTTAAATGATTGATAATTAATGTGTTAACTGAAATTAGCATGATAAAAAACATACATACATACAAAATATTTTATACAAATCTATTTAACTTTAAAAAAAATATATGCTATTTTTATTGATAACATAATAAACTTCGAACTGTAAATATTTTACTTATATTTAATAATAATTAGATCAAATTCTTCCTTATTTAATATAAAATACTTTGTTAATATAATTCTCATGAAATTATAAATACAAACAAAATAAAATAAATACAAATATGTAAAAACAATTTTTTATCATCAAATTGTTTAGGAATATTTTTATTAAATTCCAAATATACAATAAAAAAAATGTAAAAGTTATTTTTCTGTCGGTTAAGTAACCTTGTTAAATAATTCTGTTGAAATAAGTGTTAATTAGTTTGTTATTTATTTCATCATTAATACGAAACTAATTATTTATTCCATTTTCCAGATTTACATTGATTGCAATCCAAGATGTACATGATGTATCAGCTTTGAAACTTATATGTGATGAATTAAATAAACCATCATTACGCCGGGTTTCCGAATGGAAAGATAATAGCCACGCTTGGAATTATTGTCTTTCAGATGTTCATTGCATGTTATCGAAAAATGTACCTGGTATTGGTTATATTTACGATGGCGCATGCACTGGAGTTGATACGAAATTTATTTCTCTGAAAGAATTACCTATGCCCGAGGTGAGATAACATGCATTTTTTTTTAAATAAATAATAAAACACTTACAAGGAAAACTATATCTTTAATAAGCAATCTAGTAGATAATCTATAGACTTATCTTATTATTTATAACATATAATTAAATAAAATTAAAAGTAT
The DNA here is from genome assembly GCA_002278615.1 of Pogonus chalceus. Taxonomy (NCBI): domain Eukaryota; kingdom Metazoa; phylum Arthropoda; class Insecta; order Coleoptera; family Carabidae; genus Pogonus; species Pogonus chalceus. The sequence goes on along the minus strand of CM008233.1, from coordinate 4,369,622 downwards.
TTGCAAACTTTGATAATAAACATAGTCGGGGTCACAAAACAATGTAATTATATAATCATTATGGTACGTTTACATGCGTACACTGCATACATAATTTTTTGAAAAAAGTTGCGACGTACTTCACATTATTATAATATAAATATTTATATTAATAGTTATATAAATATTTTTGGTGAATTTTGACAAAAAAATAAATAAATAAAAATAATATTTGAATATTTATTAATTAAATATTACCATACAATTACTTTAAAAAACTATTATATAAACTTTAAATATTTACATTTATATGTATATCATTGTTATTTAATCTTCTAGGTTGATGGCGTAAAATCAGAAGCCGCGGTCGCAAAATTTTCAATTGGTGATATTGACGTTGCTCTCCTAAATGTTTATATTCATTCAACTAGTGAACTCGATTCAGAGGTCGTGTGTACAAGATTGAAAGAGTGTTTTACCAATAAAGATGATATTTTTTTGGTTCTTGGAGATTTTACAGAGTTTAGTAAACATATAGGTTAGTATTTCATCTTTTTATTAAATTGTATTATTTTATTTAAATGTAATTTGTTATTTTTAGAGGAATTAACAAGTACTTTTGACTTTTTGAACATCGTACCATTTTCAACAAACACTAGTTCCATGTCTATAAATCCTCATTATGGACGCTCTACGGGTCATTTAATTACTAGTGGATCACCACGTTATTCAGATAATATTTTATTGGGTGGTTCAGCGAAATTACAATATACTGGTGTGTCTGGTGTTGTAAGACAAGGTTTAACACATATGGCTATTCCAAGAGGGTGGTCTTGGGGTGGTCCTGCTAGTGAACATTGTCCTGTTTGGTGTGAAGTTTACATAAAACGTATCGCTAGCAAATTAGATAGTTTACCTTCTGCTGTTGTTACGAATCCAATCGCACGTAATGGAACTTGTGGAAAAGGTAAAAACATTTTTTTTATTATATAATAAATTGAATTATCTATTGTCTTTCGCTGAAACATGTTTAATATAATATTTTGGATTTAATTCTGACCATTTGTAAATAATTTAATCGGCTATACATTATATTTCTTTTTAAAATTGAATATTTTTTATTTATAAAAAGTGATTTTAAGTACCTTAAACCTCTACGGCAAAAATATAAGTTTACATGTTTCGAGTATACAAGGCTGGTTTCAAAATTCCTGGCCTACTATAGAAATTAAATAATAAATATACAACTTTTCTGCCATAAGTCGATTAGGAACATTATGAAACGTATATTTCCAAAGTTTCAGTTTAATAGAGCAATTATTTCGCGATATTTTTGCAAAAAACTAAAATAACGAAAGTCCAGTGATTTTTTGCCAAAAATGGCCTATTTTTGGGGTAAACTTTTATGCTATAAGTCGATTAGGAACATTATGAAACGTGTATTTTCAAAGTTTCAGCTAAATAGAGGAATTATTTCGCAAGATTTTTGCAAAGAACTAAAATGACGAAAATCGCTAGACTAGTCCAGTAATTTTTGCCAAAAATGGCTTATTTTACAAATTGAAAGCTGAATTATATAAAAAATACAAAATAAATTCTTTTAAATAACATAGTGTTTTAATTTTCAGTAATATCCGAAATGACTATTACAAAAGAAGTTAAATCATTAATAAAATCCGATTTGAAACAGAACGGTAACAACACAGCACCCATGATTAACGGCACTTGTGCCTTAAAAGGTATTTGATAGTTATTTAAATATGAATAAAACATATATTTGCTGTATAAATATGTTGTGCCAACATAAATTGTATATACGAATAAGTCTAAACGTCATATTAATAAACATAGTAATTATTTTTTACAGAAATATAAAATTGATAAATATTTAAATATGAGGTTAAAAACACGTATGTTTAGAAGTATTGCATGAACATTTATTCGTATTTATTCCCATATTAAAAATTGACAGAATTTTCTTTATTTTATTTTTTTAATTTTTTAATTGCGATAAGATATGAAGTATTGAAAAGTATTTTTGTTATAATCATATAATAACCTAAATAGTTTATCAATTGTTTAAACTTGGCTACAAGTTTAATTCTGCGCCAGCTTTAATTTAATAACGTGGATAAATAAATATCCTCACTAATAATTTAAAATTTAACTTTATTAAATTTATAAATAGTATAAAATTTTAACTTATAGATTATTAGATAAATTGTACATTACATAGATGAAACGTATTGTAATATTTCTAATAATTTAAATAACAACGTACCTTTTCTAATGCTACAAAAGAAATAATTATAAATTATTATAAGTAATGACTTTATAAATAATAATATATTTCATTGTGATATATTTTTACATGTAAAACTTTGTAACAGGATAAAATACGCGTCTTGTTGCTATAAAATGTTGAATTAAGTAAAGATGATCGTATCTTTAATTTAAAATATATTTGCGAATTAAAACATAAAATTGTTCTGTGCCTAAAGTTACATATGTTTGTCTTATCTGTATTCCTTAAAAATAGAATGTTGTATAATTCAAATATCTTAGATATATAGAAATAGTTAGCATATATATATTTCTATAATCTATTACCAGAAAGTTAATTTAAAAATATAATCTCAAAAAACTTAAAGGGTAGTATTTTAGTAGGCTATTTTGAAAAATTGAAATTATTTTATAATTTTTAAATGTTGAGAAATTTCGCATAGAAGTTGTATATTATATTAAAATGAAGTTTGTTGATATTATTGGTAAAAAAATACTCGTTCATATTTAAAAAAATATATATAATTAATCATTTATGATCATCAAAATTCAACATTAATGTTAAATTACAATGGCATTAGTCAATAGTGAATATACATGAAACTTGTAAATGAGCAACAAGTTAAGTTAAATAAATAAAGTGCTTTATTGCATGTAGTGCGATCAAGTAAATGTAAAAATATCCTAAATAATTATTCTTGAATGCGCTACTAAATTATAATCATGAAATATCTTATTTATAGAATATTCATGTAAATACCTACTCTAAAAAATTGTGATAAAAATGAAACAGCATCACAAATTTTATTATCCTGTTAAAACATGTTTAAATAAGGTTCCACTCATTGTATTAAAATATACGTATCTTATAATTTGATAAATATATTTTCGTACTATTTGTTTTAGGTATAATACTTCATATTATTATTTATATTTTATAATTTCTTCATAATGTCGAATATAATTGTTTTTGTTTTTATGATATAAACGTAGTTTGTAGCAAATCAGTAATTATTTTAGTACTATGGATTGTTGAGACTTTGATGAAAACATATCTATTAGTAAATGTAGTTTGTAAATTTACTAAATATAGTAATTGTTATTATTTATTTTATTTACATTATTATAGTTAGTATGTTAAATATCATATATTAAAAACATCTTTACGAAATGTTATTTTTTGTAAAGTATAATTTATAAAGTATATTATTTATTTCATTCCAATTAAAATNTAAAAAAAATATATATATATATATATATATATATATATATATATATATATATATATATATATATATATATATATATATATATATATATAATATCAATTTAAAATCTATAAATAATTATATATTTCTGTAATTTGTCGTCCATTTTAACAATAATTAAAAAAAATACCTTCCAATCTCTGTTTACCTGAATGTTAACAAATTTTGTATAGCATCTTTTTATTATTTGAAATAATACTATAATAATTGTCTTCTAATTATGTATTTAAGTTCCCAAAAATGAATACCATGATTTTATTATTCCTGAAATTTATTAAAAAGATTTGTCCGCAAGTTTAATTGTTAAACGGATTAATTATTGAAGGAATTGTTATTATATATTTTATTGTACTTAATTTATTGTTATGTTGCATTGACAATCATGGTATGTATAATAGGTTTGTTCATTTAAAACTGTGATAAGTTTTTTTTGAATTTGATAATTTGTATCATGGTTATTATTTATCATGACATCGTATTATATGTATCTGTTATTTTACAAAAACAAGTAAAATATATATAAATATATCTTATTACTATTTATTTATATTATTATTATTTTGTTCAAATCCTAAATGCAATTTTATTGTATATTTATTGAAAAATTTATTCTTTTATAATTATGTAGTTAAAATATACCTACTTGTTTTAATTGTTATAAATAATACTAATGAATGAAAGTAATAAATATACAATAAAAATTTTGATATGCGCTGGAACATGAACACGTGATCATTGTGTCAAAAGATTAGATGACAGCGATGACAGTAAGCAAATTACATCGCGGAATGTAAATTTTTAACCATTTTAAAAATATTATAAAGTGCTGTGAATATTATACTTACAATGGAGAATGAAGATGAGAAAAAAGGGGCTGAATCCCAAATAAGTGGTAATTTTTATATTGTATTAATCATAAATAAATTTATACTTTATCATATAAAATTGTTTATTGTATAGTTGTAATCGGAACATTACTGGAATTTGCTGCTGATAAAAATGACGCTGTTTGTTATTCAGTGAATAATGCCTTAAAGAAAATAGCCAAAAAACATCTTAATGAATTATTACAAACAATCTGTTTATACATACAGAGAAATCAAAAACTTAGTACTGAACATTTATTTGCTTTATTTCAACCAATGGAAGAAATTTGCGAGGAATATATTATAGAAATCGATGGAGATACTATTTTATTGTTGATCAATTTTTGTGTAGAAGAAATGATTAAAAGTCCCGAGTATGTACCGAGTGTTCAAATGTCCGCTTCTGCAGTTCTTGTAGCAATAGGCAAAAAACATTGCATTCAGGTATTTATTAAATTATATTAAACTCCTACATTTTTAAATTGAATATTATAAAAATTCAGGTAATGGAAGGAATTCTAAAAAAATTTATAATTGGTCAAGTACCGCATTATACCATACCTCATACTATGGGAGCTTTAGCTTCTTCAAATCCGTTCTCAGTTTTGCCTTTTTTAAAAAATATTCTCGGAACAATGCTGCCAATGTTAGGAATGCTTCGAACTGATCATTTAAAGCAATCATTTGCTTTCGCTTTAGGTCGATTTTGTGAAGCAATAAACGAGTACATGTCTAATATAAATAGCGCGCCCGATCCAACAATTAAAAAAGAAATGTTTTCAACTGAAATCGGCATTGCTTACGATGTTTTATCTTCATCCTGGTTACAGTCCCGCGAACCGAAAGTTGTTGAAACAGTTCTTCAAGCATTAGGTTCTATGTATTCGATTTTAACACCTGAAAAAATCACAGAACAAACTCATAAAATGATAACTACATTATTATTCATGTGTAAAAAGCATAAAGATAATTATAGTATTACGCAATGTTTAGGTTCAGTTTTAGCTGTGGTTTTAGAACAAGACAAATCACTTTTAGATAGTCATATAGATCAGTTATTACATATATTAAGCGATATCGTATCTCCTGTGTCTGATTATGTACGACCAGAAACGGTTAAAAATCAAGCTGAAGTTTTTAGATGTTATGATTATCTTGGAAGGCATTTTACTGATAAAACAGTAGATCATTTAATAGTATTATTAAAAAATCATAACGATAAAGATCGAATAAAAGCTTTACTTGTTGTTACACATCTTGTAAATTCATCAGATTCTGTTATAAAAAGTAAAATATCAGATTTAATAACTATTTTAAAACATATGCTATCAGAACATAATATTAAAATAAAAATAGTTCTTTTAAAAACTATTGTTGCGTTTGCGTATCATGGACATTTCTTCAATCCTGAATGTAACGTATTTATAGAATTTATTATTAAATTGTGTTGTTCACAAAATATTGTTAACTCAAAAGGCGTGCCAGATATAAGTGACTCAGATTGGAATGAAATGCTTCGAACATGTGATAACTCACTTTATTTACTTACATCATCAGTGTTAGAGCTGGAAAATGTATTTTGGAATTTATTTCACGAATGTATGTTAAATAAAGATTATACAAATGCAAGTAGTACACTTTTACGGTGTTTAACAAGTTTAGCAACAAGAAAAAAAGAACAATCTAATATTTTATATGATGAAACATTAACAACAAATGCTCAATCAATGTTTGCACGTTGTTTAAGTTTATTAGCTTTACCATTAAAGGAACATCGTGGGACTTACATTTTAAATTTTTTCAAAAATTATTCTGTATTTGTGTGTAAACATCTTCGTACTATTTGGGATGTACAGATACCACAGCTTTTAAAACATTTAGAAGAAAATTATGATAATTGGGTAGATGAAGACTGGGAGGATAAAATCCTGCAATTTATTGCAGTTACCATTAAAGAAATTGATGAAGAAAAATGGACTGAAAACCTTGGAAGAAAATTCATTGAACAACTTCCATTATATTATATAAGTAGCGAGGAAAAATCGTTTTCTTTAAAATGTCTAGCTACTGTTTTATGCCAAATAACAGACCAACAATTTGTTAAACAAAATATCGATGTATTTTTAAGTTCTGCGAAATTAAATAACACAGATGAAGCATTATCATGCGCTAAAGCTTTAGCAATTTGTTCTCGAGTTCATATGAGCACTGTAATTTTAAAATTAAACGCCTTTCGTCGAGATGAATTACATAAAAAATCTACGAAATTTCTTAATTTTAATTTCATTAAAGATGCTAAACATGATATAGAAATAGAAAAAATACGATATACAATAATCGCGTGTTATGCAGAACTTGTATTAGAAGCACCAGCAGAAAAATTATTATTAACAATTGAACATGAAATACTTGATTGGACTGTTAAAGAGTTACAAACAACCAAAGATTTTTTAATTAAAAATATTTCTATATACGCTATTGGTAAAATTGCTGAAGCAATGCATCCAAATAGAAACTCATTACATATTAGAATGCAATCCAGAGATGAAGTATTAACTTTAATTTTATCGCAATTACAATTGCATAATGGTCCGGAATATATTGAACTATGCCCTGTAATTTTACCAGTTTTAACAGCTTTAGTAAAACTTAGAAATGATATTGAAATTGAACAAAGAGTTATTTTAATAAAAACATGTTTTGATACAATATATAACGCTGCAGCAATATATTGTAAATTAAATGCATCAACAAATAATAAAGATATATCATATGGTGATTTAAAATTAGCACCATACGTTTTCAATAGTTTCGAAAAATTGAATATTTTAACACGTACTTTATTGTTGCAATCCATGAATCCAGCAACTTTAGATGATATTTTAACAATGTTAGAACCTTGGTTAAGTAAAAAGAAACCCGAACAAAGATTACCAGCGATAGAAAATTTAAAATCAATATTAGATTGTTACTTAACAAATATGAAATTCGCTTACGAAGCTCCTAGTAAATTCGGACAAACAGGTTTTATCTTAGGTCGTATAATTCCGCGTTGTACAGATCCTAATATATCTATTAGATTAGTTGCATTGGAATCTGTACGTTTAATACTATGTATTGCCGCAAGATATGAAGGTCATATGTCTGATTATAATAATGAAATTGGAAACCAATTATTATGTATTAAAACAGATATAATATCAAGTAATCCGAAAACATTGTATCAAGTTACATCAGATCTTGCTAAAATTATTGCGGAGTATTTGCCGCAGTTTCAACAAATTCATTTTGTTGAATCATTACTGGATGGCTTATTAGATCATGAACCATCTAGTTCTAGTGGAGGAAGTGTTACATTGAATATGTTTTTGAAATTAAAAGGAGCAGAACTGTATAATCACGTAAATGATGTTATAATTAAATTGTTGAATTATATGAATCTTATGACTTGTAACAAAACAAAAGCAAGTAGTGTGAGGTCAGTCTTAGCGTTAGCGGTTCATCATCCAAAATCTGTAGTATCCGTACTTTTAACTAATCCGTTACCATACGACAGGTAATTCAATTTATATTTATAAAAACTGAATTCAAAATGTTTATATAAAAATGGTTTTTTAGTTGCGTTGCGGAATGTTGGACAATGTTAGCACAAGATACAAATTTAGCTTCAGATATTATAGAACAATTTAAACGTTTATTTAGTACTATACCATTGTATGAAGAACAACAAACTGAAAATATGAGAATATGTACTTTACAACCTTTAGCAGTAAGTAATTAACGATATTCGAATTATCTATGTAAAAATTGTTTTTTATTAAATTATTTAAGGCAGTTTGTGCATTACGCGAAATGTTTCACAACGGTCAAATGCAAGAAGTAGTAAATCAACAATTCCCAGAATTATTCGTTATATTATCAATGATATTCAGTTCATACATCGGTACATCACCACCTATACATGTTCCTCAACAAGCCAATAAAAAAGATAAATATTCATTCGTGCCTAATAGAGATGCTTATAAATTAGTGCCGTCAAAAATAGCTTTAGAAACATTGAAATTATTAATAATGAGCGCTAAATATGAAAGAATTGTTGAAATTTTTCTACAAGGTGGATTAAATTTAGATTCATGTACATGTATAACGCCATATGTTGAAATAATACCATTATTAGCTGAGAGTTTATTTACATATGCACCAACAACTGTTCCAAAAATTGTTGCATCTCTTAATCAATATGCGGAAAGTAGTTTTGATCCTCAGAGAATTACAGTCAACGCATTTTTTGTTGAGGTATTTATATTTATATTGAATATTTATTATTTGGTTTTTAATAATTGTAAATTTAGATAATGAAACATAAAGGAAATGGCCAAATAGCCTTAGTAGAAACAGTGATAGCAACTTTATTAAATGGTCAGACTGATAGTTGTGCAATGGTACGACAATTAGCATTACGTGGCTTAGGATATGTATCAGTATTAGATGAAGAACAATGCACTAGACATTGCGCATTTGTTTTCACTGCTCTAATGCAAGGATTAGATGATCATGAAGTTAGGTTAGTCGAATAATGTAATTGTGAATTACTCATACGATAAAATTAAATATATTTTAGTCAGGAAACAAATATACCACTAGAAGCAATGTTATCGTTTTCAAAAATGTTAAATAGTGTTGAAGAACGACATTTAGAATCAATTCAAGTTTCAACTGCTGTACGAATTAAAGCATTTTATGAAAAAGATGATGCGAAATTACGATGCGCGGCTTTTCGTTTATTTGGTGATCTAGCTAAATCTTTTACTAAAGGGGCTAGAAGTGATGCTTTTAAAGAACAAGTTGATGGTAATTTTGTTGGTTTATTATTACATTTATGTGATGATGACGCTGAAGTTGTAAAGGTATATATTTTTTATTATTATTAAAATGTAGAATATGAATTTTAATATGATTTTAGGCCTGCAAATATACATTACGGCAAATATCACCGCTATTAGGCGCTAAAAATGTAAATAATATGATTCAAGATCATTTAATTGATGAAGGAAATTTACATTTCACTAATTTTATATTGGATTTAATTAAAATAATGGTAATATCTGACAAAATGATATTTAAGCATATAATAACTCATAAATTATCTAATTCTAGACGGAGGAATTACAAGATCTGTTTCCATTTTTCGTTATGAATGTACTTTCATTCTTAAAAAGTAATTGTTCCGAAATTCGTGGCAATGCTGCATTAATGGTTGGACTTTTATACAATAACTTACCAATTAATAAACCTGAAGCTGGAGATGCAGTCCAACTGGATACAATTTGCTACCGATTAATGCAGCTATTACAAGATGAAAATCCAGAAGTTAGAGCTAAAGCAGTTCAAGGACTGAGCTACGTATTTGTGTCTTAAAAGTAAGTAAGCTTTAACACGTTTTGTTTTTGTTTTTATGCTAGTCATTTTTTTTAAAACAAAATTTTTAAAATTGTTACACTGTTCACTGTTTTTTGAGATTATGGCAACGTTATTTTTATATATGGAAATTGTGGTGATAGTTAATAATTTTTATATACATTTTATTAAAATATAGTTATTCTTTTATTTATAATTATTTTACATATAAAGCAATACAGAAAAAAATAATTTTTTTTTATTGTTTTACAAAATAAAATGGTTGGTATGTATAAAAAAGAGCATATACTATGTTATTTATTATAAAAATATTTGCTCTACATATATAAACTAATCATTCCATGGTATTTTTTTTAAATTTTAAATGTTTATTTCAATATAAATATAAGAATATATATGAACAATAATAATAATACAGACCAGGTTTATATCATTTATCAATTTAATAGAAATATTATATATAATATCCATGAATGTAAAATTTAGTTTATAAATACTTTCATTTGAAAAATATCATTTTTCTGGTGGTAAATTTTTTTTCCTCATTGGACCAACCATATATCTTGGATAATAACCTAAATATCCTTGTTTCCGTTTATCATACTCACGGCGAAGCTCATCTTTTTCTATCAAATCTCGAATTTCCTTTCGAACGTCTTCTGTCATTGCTTTTTCAAATGGATCCCGTCCTGCTGGTATACGTTTACTAAAAATATGTTATAAATAGTTTATTTATCCTACTTTTATGTTAACTATATACAGTACATACTTTTTAACACATAATTCATAAAAATTGGCCCAATATTTTGCTGTAGGATCCACCAAAGTTGTGTATTGCTTTGGTTCCCAATATTTTCCATTTTTCCTTAATTCAGCTGTTAATTCTCTATATATTGCAAATGATTCTTTCATCTTTAAACAATAAAAAATATTAACTTGTTTTTTGAAAACAAGTTTTTAAAGGGGTGTACGTAATATATAAAATTTTGTAGGGAAATTTATTATATTTAAAAATAAAATTGGTAATTCATTATATTTTCATATAAGAAATTTTAAAAGTTTAATAATATTGTTTTCTATACTTTGTAAAAAAAAGTTTGGCCATCTATTGACTAATTATTGTGTTCAAATAATTATTACATAAAACAGAAACAGCAACTTTAAACATTCAGTTTGGTGTCGGTATTCGTTGTAACATGTTCGTAGCTCGAGTCGAATATAAATGTTACAACATACTGTTTTGATACTAGTGATAGTGGAATCATTTGTTGTTTTATATTGTCTGCCGTAGCTGGTGGTGTTCTTATATTAAATGGAGGGATTAAAAGAAGAAATTTAAATTGTAAGTACTTACCTTCTATTAATTTGTTTATTATATGAAATGTTTTGTATTTATTTAAAATACTTACGGGGTTTACCAATTTTTCAAACGTAGTATTAGGAACTTCCCTTTCAGTTAATTGTATATTTAAATCTTCAGCCGCTTTTTGTTGAGTTGAAGTGTACATATTTTTACATAATAATTTGCGTAAATCTTTATCTTCTATATCATCCATGCACACAGCAGGGGTCATATATAAACGCCGACGATTTTTAAGTATTTCCGAATCAACTGTATTTTCAACTTTATCCTTTCACCAAAAATAAAAATATATTCAAATTTTATCAGAAAAAAATTCAATTTAAAGATTATAATTAACTGATTTATATATAATCTTACTATATGGATGTAAATCCAAAGTTTTGGGCTAATAGTTGTATTAAATATCAAGATATTAGCAAAAATAATAAACGCTCAAAATCGGAATAATAAGCTAATTTATAGTCTTACTATTTTTCGCAAAATTGGTTTAATTTTTATTATTGCTAGGTCAATAGACAATATTATGAACAGTATAAATTCAAAGTTTAAGCTCAGTAGTTATATTATTTACCGAAATTTGAGCAAAAAACGAAAACGTAAAATAGGGATAAATAGCTGGACTATACTCTTACTCTTTTTGCTAAAATGTCCAAATTTTGAGGTATTTTTTTTATGGCCGAAATCGATTAGAAACATTATGATACGTGAATTTCCAAAGTATCAGCTTAATACTTATTTTTTACACAGTTTAATATGGAAAAAAATATAATTCATTATTTTTTTGGAGTTTTATAATAAATATACTTAAAAATTTATCTTAAAAATGAATTTATATTAAAAAACTTAATAAATGTACCTTTAATTTAAACGTAAATTGAGGATGTGCACGTATAATTGGCTTAATTTCCCAATATGCATTAAATGGTATTTGATTAATATCTTTCCAGGGTTGCATAGTATTTATATCTTTAGGTTGATAAGGCTTTTGTTTATATATTTTTTCTTTTTCAAGCGGTTTTTTTGTCCATTCATGCTGTCTTGTTTGCTTTGTTAATATCGGTACTTTGTAATCGTTTCTATTAGTAGATTTTTCTTCAAATATAGTATTTTGAAGTGCCATTATTAATGACTTTTTAATTATCAAAATTTGTCTATATATTCAAAAAAATGAATTCAATTCATAGATTACTTAAAATATCAATTTTATAATAGGATGTGAATAGGATGAAAGATAATAACAAAGAAAATGTCACTATAGGAAGAAGCGACACAGCCTGCTATTTGAAATTTACCGTATTTTGCAATTAGTTTTGCCATCTGACGTCGAGTTAGGCAACTATAAGTCAAAATTTTTGCGAAAATGGCTTGCTTATTTTTTTAAATTTTAAATTTACAAACAAAATATTATTAAAAGTCTATTTATATTTCATTTAATAGGTTTATTTTTTCATAAATAAAGAACATAAC
>CM008233.1:4316372-4341036 GCA_002278615.1 Pogonus chalceus | reverse complement strand
AGAGCGCGTTTTTTCGATTGAAATCGTGTGTTTTTATAAACTAAACTCGCGATATCTCCTACAAATATTAACGAAACCTATTTAAACAAATGCTAATAACTTTTAAAGTTTAGAATATTTTAATCTGAAACTTCATCAAAATAACCTATATACAATTCTGAACAGCTTTCTCGCTGGAAGTTTGTCCACCGATAACTTTCGTCGCACACTTTTTCGAGAAAAAGTATCAAAAAAGCGTGAATTAAAACTCTTTAAGCTTTAAACTGAATTTGTAACATCAAATAAGCGAGAACTATCAAGTATTTGTAGATATTCACTAAAGTCTCCTCTTTAAAATTCTCGAAGAAAAAATAGGTTTCGTTAATATTTGTAGGAGATATCGCGAGTTTAGTTTATAAAAACACACGATTTCAATCGAAAAAACGCGCTCTCAGAAAGTTACTTTAATTTTTTTCTTCGAATCGCAAAGTCAGAAAAATGTAAAAAAAATATGTCGCTATGGAAAATTGTATGCCCTATCGAGTGGTATTTTTTTCGACACGATTTGACAAACTTTGTAAAAATCTATTTTTCCCTGCTGTTTGCTCTCGGCCGGACGAGTTTCGAGCGTATGTCTGGTTCTTCGATCCGGCCATTTGTCCAATTGGTTAATTTTCGCCGATTCTGGACATTTCAATTTTTACCGAATTTTTCGTAAACTTAACGATGCATGCTTCAGCAATGCGTTCGCAATTAATTTTATATTTAATTTGCAATATTAAAAAATTTATTGTTTTTTGAAAAAACAAAGTGCGATTTTTACTGATTTTGGACATTTTCGTTTAAAAATTAAACTAAACATTAAACCGCGTTTTTTAGCAATAAATTCGCAATGAAATTTTATTTTTTCGATGTTTCGATTTTTGAGAAAAAAGTCTAATTCTATATCAATGTTTTTGCAGATTTTGGAGATTTTTATTCTTTACGAACTTCTCGAAAACTAGCAACTACATAGATAATTAAAACGCGCTCTTCGACAATGCATTTGTCATGAAATTCTTTCTCATTTAATATGTAATTTCAAAAAAAGCATTAGAAAATATCTATATATTAATGCAAAATAGTAAAAAATATAAATTTTGAAATGTAAGTTTTATTTTAAATGAATAATTGCAACAGTATTATTAATTTTCAATTGCAAAATAATCTAACAATGTCTGATAGTTAACATGTAAGCAATAATAACTATTATAATAGCCATTTACATCGCAATTTCACTTTCTTTATTAACATTCGTTATCCTTGAATATAAGATCACGTGATTTTCACCTAGGTCAGACACGTGCAACGTCATCCTGTTATCCTGTAATTAATACAGGCGTTACAATAATATACAAATATACGAACTTCAGTGAAAATACACGTGTTTATTTTTGCAAAGTACACGTGCTTTTATCATAAACTTTTGACGTAAGAATTATTTTTTAATACGCGTATCATTCTTGATAAACATTTATAAACATTGAGATGATTTTATATAATAAATATCCCCTTTTTTGATTTTTTCAGAATTTTTAAAATTCTGATTCAAATAAACTTGATTTACACATGCATATGTATTTATCTTGTGGTTTGTACTTTTAAGATCAATTTTATATATTTTGATAGTTTTAAGTGATAATTTTTAAAGATGATTCTCGATTTGAATATTTAATAAATAGTAATACTCTCATATTTAGTTTCAATATTTGAAACAAATAAAATATTACTTACTTATATTTGAAATTACGATATAAAAACACAAATATAGAGTGCCCCAAAAGGGTCAAGATTGAAACGTTCAAAAATCGTATTTACAAAAAGTTATAAGGAAGGATTTGCATCTTAAACCTTACAAAATTCAGCTTGTGCAAGAATTAAAACCAACAGACCATCTTCAACGATTAAATTTTGCGATTGAAATGTTCGAGAGGTTTCCAACCCTTTTGGACACCATTTCAAATTTATTCATATTTTAATTTTAAAAAGTGATATTACAAGTTTTTGCAAACGGAATAGTATATTCTATAACTAGTTTGGAATAAAGCATATTCAGCTCGAATGATATATTTGTTACACGAGCCAGAATAGCTATTCTAAACATGTTAATAATAATAATTCTGAATTAAATTTGACAAACATTTATTTAAAAAATAAAAAATAAACAGCTATTAGGTGACGCTATCTTGGGCTTAGGCGTTATTTTAATTTAATATTTTTCCAAAAAAACACAATTTTTATATTTGAAAAAATTGTATTTTTGTAATATTTTTTTAACACCTATTAAATGTTGCCGTGTGTGACTATTTCATCACTAGTGAAAGAATGATTCCGCACAGTTTTGAAGAATATTGCCATTCTATAATTAAAAATTATACAATAATGGTATTAATTCTGCAATATTAGATTAAATACATATTGTAATGCGCACTTTTTTTCTAACGATAAAAAGTTGCAATTACTTATTATTATTATTATTATTCTGATGTTTATAATCATTTTAAATGGAATATAACTTGTGTAATATGACAATATTTCACATTTTTATAAATGAACCAGCTAACCTTGATAAATAATGTACTTCCTTATATGTAGGTATATACATACGTATACATATATCAGAAATTTATTGAAAGTGCATTATAGGAAAAGTTTCCGCGTGTTATTAATAATATTTGAATTCTTTCTTTTATATATTTTTATATTAAATAGTGAAGGTATAATATACCTAAATCGCAAAAGCGATATTTTGAAAAGTTCTTTTTTGTATTTTTTTATATAATTATTTATAATTATTCATTATTCTACATATTACCTCACAACAAAGACATGAAATATTTGCTAATTCAAATTTATATTTTAATATTCTTAAATTGACCGGAATTTTTTAATTTATTATTTGGTAATATTTCAAACTTGATTTCAATCAATAAATATCAATATTTAAAGCATTTTTAGGTCATCTTTTACGTTTCATGCAATTAAAAAATTTAATTTACAAAATAAAATTTTGAAAAAGTTTTTGTTTACTTACGATAATGTTTCTGCATTAGTTAATTAGTCTGTAAAATAAAATTATAATTTCGTTTATATTTATTTCAAAATAAATTGAGTACAATTTGTAGATATACATTTTAATTTTTGGAATCCAATTTTTGTGTTAATTTATTATATAAAATAAAAAATATTTATATTACTTACGGTATCTATATTAAAAACATAATCCTAATAAGAGTGTTTTTAAATTACATTGTCTTTATTAACAATAATAAAATAAAACACTTTTCACAACAATTAAAAAAGCAAAATTAAATTAGTGCAATTTAATCTAGAAATAATAAATAATAAAATTAGCACATCACATTAAAAAGGCAGTGATACTTCAGTGATTGCTTTACTGTGGAAAACTGATAAGTTAGAATATGCTTTTCTTCTTTGTCAACTTTCAAGTTATCTCTTTTCTATTCTCACGTGGATATACAACGTGAATGTTCTGATAACAGTGCGGTCCGTGTGGGATGTGCCCTAGGGCCATGTGAAAACAAATCTCGTTTTACTCTTACAATTAATTGGAAACCTGTTTTAGAATGTTTTACTTCGAAATTAGAGTTCGTCGGCTTCACTTCAATCCAATGTTTATTTTTATGCATGACAGATTAAATATACTTTTTTTTTATGAAATTATATATTTTTTAAAACTTATAAGGGTAGATTTTTATCCTTTTAATTTGATTTTACTGAAACTTTATTATTTAAAAAACTGATTTTCCCGAATTTTTAATGTCCAGAATTTCAAAACATTCACTTGAGACTTAAATGATATAATTCTAATTATTTTACTCTTTAATTTAAATTGATTTCTTTCATATCTTACAAAAAACTATGTAAAATAACTCAAAATACAAAAAATATATGTAAAAACTCTACAGACCATATTAATTAGAACTTTATTTTTAACAGTGTAGCTTAAAAATGATATTTAACATACTAATCATGTTTTGATTTTATATTATTACATTGAATATAAAACACGAAATGAAAATAAAACAAAGTAATATTTATTTAATAACAATCTATATTTACTTTTTTATAGATACATTTCTCTGAACATTTTATAGTTTATCTTTTCTTGTCTATGTACAATAATATTGTTATTTATATAAAACAACTTAAATTTTAAAAATATTAAATTGACATGTTTATCTATATCTAATAAACAATCGTTTTCTGTTTTGTAAACGAAAAAACATTTCTATGTAAATTATTTACTAAAAGTTTTGTTGAATAAAACCTATACTGCACTATATTAAATCTAATATGTTTTAGACATAATTAAAGAAAAATTAACTATGTTATTATTCATTTTAGACAGCTATTTAATTAAAATTATAAACTAAAAGCTAAATAACTAAAATATAAGTGTATAGTTTTATTTATAAAATATAAATGAATGATAATACTGCTTCCATCACCACAAATTATTCACATTTATTCTTAACCGTGGCCATAATCATATTTGTTTGATGTATTAAATATAATGCGCTTATAAATACTGAGTTGGCTCTGAAAACAAAATCGAAACAATTGTTAAACAATTGAATGAAGCATATAACAATAACTACTTACTGTCCTTCTTTGAAATACTCCTTTAAAGTGTTACTAAATCGTTTAGAATATTTTACGAATTCTCTTTTACGTTGTTCTAAAGCTTGTTTCCCAGTAGAACCAGGAATAAAACCTGCTACTTCATTTACGGCATCTAATAATTTTTTTATGGCACTTGCAATTTCTCTAAAAATGTAAATCAATAAGTTATGTATTCAATCGAATATTTTAATTAAATTACTTACTTAATTGTTTCCAAAAACGTCTTCCTATCAGTAATTTCGTCAGGGATACGACTTAAAATCTTTTTTAAAGCTGCAGATTTTTTATTCAATTCTTGGAATGCATCTTCAGAACGTGTCAAACGATATTCGACCACTGTAACATAATTAAAAGTTTTAAAAGCTGTTGGAATAAATAAATTAGTAAAAAAAAAACAGTTCTTACTACCATCTGTTTCGGAAACAGCCCCCTGAAGCCTCAAAATACTTTCATTCATGTTAACACTGACTTCGCCTCGTCGCATTATTCCAACGACAAGATCGTATGTTAAACCAGGATGTGAAGCTTCTGCTTTTGTTAAAGCTGCACGTAAAGTTTGTGAAGCAGCTACATCTCGTCTTTCTAACTATAAATTAAAGTTTTTATAATTTCATATGGTATAATTTAAATGTATATGCATGCATACTTGTGATAAAATTGGTCGTATTAAAACTGGAAGTATCAGTGATGTAACTGGAGTCTCATCGCCCATTGTCATCCTTCTAGAAATTAAAATTAATATTGAAACTTAGCTTATTGCTTTTATATGAAAATAAACACTGTTTCTGAAATATTTTTGACAACTGTCAAAAGGGAGTGACAAAGTTCACTGAAATATATTCATGATAAGATGACTACCCTTGAAGTCACTTGAAGTCATACTAAAGAACGAACACTAATTAATGTTATCAATAAATTATACTTTAATTGTAAATTGCATTATTTATTTCCTTAGATATGTCTTATAATTAAAAATTATTCTATAAATTTTTAACATTTATAAAAATAAATATCGAATACTTTTTATCAAGTATTATTGAACGATACCTAATTAATCATTCTTTTGAACTTGCTCTGTATAATCTGTGCTCTGTATATAGAAATGTCAAATAAATATAACCTAAATTAAAAATATCAAAAATTATGTTTTCTATTTTACATCGAAGGAGTTTTCGATATATTCGACCAATAAAATCATTATATAATGTAACATCTAAGCTTAACTATTCATCAGATGAAAATATCACTGATAAAACGGAAAATAAATCCGTCGAGCATGTTCTCGGCAGTATAGCAACAAAATATAAATTATTTCGTAGTGAAAATTCAGCCGTAATATTAGATGTTAATGAGGAAAAATTTAACGATACGGCTTATGAAATTGAAGCCGAAAATGATGAATTTGAGGGATTAAATTTAGAAAGTAAATTGATAAAAAATTTTAAATAGCAAATATTAAATAGATACTGGTATTTTAGGGGGAGTAAGAGGTGTTTATGAAATAGAAGACTTAGTAGATGTATTAAAACGCGAAAATAGTCAAAATATTTTTGTAGCTTCAGTTCCTTCTGAATTAAAATATGTAGATTATATATGTGTAGTTAATGGTAGATCTTATAGACATATGTTAGCAATTGCTCAATTCGTACGAAAATTATTTAAAATTAAACGAAATTCTAACGATATTTTACCTAAAATTGAGGGAGAAAATTCTAAAGAATGGATTGCTATGGATTTAGGTACAATATACTATAATATTCTAAATGAAATTTAGTTATAAAATATTTATTATAGGAAATATTGCACTTCATATATTTTCAAATGAAGCTAGAATTAAATATGATCTCGATTCTTTATGGTCTATTGGAGAAGAATATGATGAAGAATGCAATAAACCCGACGACCCAATTCTTCAGATGTTACAACAACATTCAGTATATTTAAATAATTTAAAACCTGCCGATGATAAAAGCTGAAAATATTTTTTTATATTTCTGCATGTAATAATTTTAAAAAATGTATATAAAGAATATTAGTTTACTATTTTAATATTTTTATTTGTTAAACAATATAAAAATAACTAAATATATTATACATATTTATTTAAAAAAAGGTTTAAATAATATAATATAGTTAAAAAAACATTTTTATTTTATTTATTTATAATATTGTTTATTATTTCATATCATGAAAGTGGTGTTAAAATAGTTAAAATATTAGATATGATATCTAAAATAAACATATCTTATCAGTTGAAACAATGTATCATACTAAACATTACTGTGAACAAAAAATGTTTAAAAATGGTTAAATTTGAAGAAAATTTATTAATATCCAAATCGGATTATCCAATAAAATTTTCAAAGCCAACAACTTTACTTACAAAGAAATTAACATCAAAACAACAAATATATAGTAACTATTTAATACCGTATATTTTTACATCGATTATTTACATTTTAAACTTTGCTGCTGATTTTTGTTTGGCTTTGCAACACCTTCGAGATGAGAATAATCTTGAAGCTTCTTTAACTTTATTTTTTACTTACTTACCGGCTATTGGATGTATATTTTTTACGCTTTCTGATTATGATTTATGGCCAGAAGAAACTGGATTTGGTTGTCAAAATATAAGATGGTTGACTATAAAATTATTAGAACATTTATTTTATCCTGTTTGGGCTATGTACAGGTGGATATTGAATCATTTGTTTTAATTTTTTATATTTAATTTAAATATATTTAGATTCGCGGAACAACTATTTTGGTCTATCGAAGCATTGAGAACGAATGATAATAAAGAAATTACTGAATATTTAGAAAAATCTGAAAGAAATAGTGTTTTTGAATTGTATCATTTTTTACAAGCTTATGTACAAGCTGCTCCACAAATTTTATATCAGTTACATATGATTTTTCGTCAAACTTCAAAATTTAATACAAACACAGGTAATATATACATTACTTAAATAATTATATAACGTTAATTTATATATTTTCATAGTTAACATGCAAGTGTTTTGCATTGTAATGTCTCTTATCAAAATGGCATTAACTACATCTTCGTATCAACGATTCAAATCACAAAAACAGGCCGGCCGAAAATATCCTTGGAAAAAAATTTCGATGAATATACATACTTTACAAGAAAGTTATAAATCTCTTGGATCTGGTATTAATTTAAAAGAAATAACGGAAGAAGATGAAAATGTTCCAACAACGAGTTCGAATAAAGAAAATATTAATTCAGATGAAGAACAAGATTCTGCTACAGAAGCCGATCAAAATCAAATTGTATCAAGAAAAAATTCTGGATTATCTATGACATCTTCGGAATTTAATGCAAAATTTAAAAAACAAGAAGAAGAAGTAAATAGGTTTAATAATTTTATGGTAACTAGAGAGGTAATTAAATATCGCCCTGCTGACGATGCTGCTGGTAAATTTATTTCATTTTTATGGTGGTTTTGTTTTATTATTCCAAGAATGTTAACTTTAACTGCTTTTGCATATTTTTATACTTATGAAATTTATTGGATTTGTACAACTCATTATATTATATGTTTAGCATTTTTATTATATGACGCACATACTAACGATATCCCTTATTATAGGGCTATATTTACTTTATTTACAGCTTATATCTACATGTTTTGTTTGATTGAGTTTAAAATCAAATTTAAGAAAATTAACTTTATTTATAATGGATATTTTATATTAGTTTATTTGGAAAATTTTGTAATGACTTTCATTTGGTACTTTAATATTAATTTTGATCAAGATTGGTGGTATAAATATTTGTTTTATGTAATAACAATTAGTTCTTTATTTAGTGTATTGTCCATGATTTTATATTTATTTGTGCTAAAACCAAAGAAAATTACAGTGTTTAAAGAAATTCCAAATAGTAAAAATTTATAGTTAATATATATTCAAATACATAAAACATATATTTATTTATAATAAGCTAAACAATAACTTGTATATTTAAAATTTAAAAAAAAGGTAAAAATGTCATTGTGATCGTTTTAAATTTTGTAACAAACTATGTATAAAAAAATTTAAATTAAAACTAATTTCACAGTAGATGCGCAAGGACTTTGACAGAAGCAAGTTATTTTTTTATTTTGATAAAGTTATAGTTTTCAGCCGTAATATCGAAATATTCGCAGTTTGTGTATATTAGATTAACAAAAAAATAATATTAAATATTTTCATATCAAATATATTGCGAAATAGTGTATGGCAATAATAAAAAGAACAGTTTCTAGTAGGGTCCATTTTCCCTCGTCACCATTCATCCTTTAGTTGATTTTTATAAAACGTAATTCGTGTTGAGTGTTATGTGGCTGTTTGTGGGGGCTTACATTTTTTTTTATAAAACAGTGTAGTGTATAATGTACTATTAAAATAAATTACAAACAATATCAAGAAAGTAGCACGTGAACATATCTTAAGTCGGAACCGGCATTTCATTCTTCATTAGTTGATTAACATTTGCTTAAAAATGGCGTCCGATCCGCAAGTAAAGAATAGAATGCAAGTTTTCAAGAACAAAGGGAAAGATCAAGATGTAAGTAATATTATTTTATATACGCCAAACTGTTAGATATTATTTCCTTGCATTATAAATTATAATTTTTATATTTCTATGAATATCATGAAAAGGTCATCTTTTTATCACATGTAGTTTTTATTCAATTATTCGGTAATTGTACTTTATATAATATAAATATAAAATAAAAAATTTATTTTTTATTTATTAAAAATAATGTAAATATATTTTTTTGAAATTCAAGAAATTTTATATAAATATAAAAATTCTGTCATTTTTCTTATATTTATCATGTTTATTTCATTATTATACATTTTTTACAACAAATTAAAATAGAATTTCATTAATATAATATAAAATATGTTTAATATAAACATTTTTTGATTAATACTATGTTGAAATGTCACCTTCATTTTTACATATTTTCTTATTTAAATAATATAGATCAATTTTTCGTTTAAATAAACCTGTTTATTTTATAACTGTTTCAAAATATAAATCAATACAATGTTTATCTATTTGATTTATACATATTTTCGATGTTGCAATTGTAGGAAATGAGAAGAAGGCGTAATGAAGTAACAGTAGAACTTAGGAAAAATAAACGTGAAGAAACTCTTCAAAAACGAAGAAATGTGCCCATCGTAGAAGGTGCAGAAGATGACGATATTGAAAAATCTTTAGCAACAACAAACCTAGAACAATTAGTTGCTAATGCTGCATGTGCTGAAAATCCAATTGTTCAATTAAATGCTGTCCAGGCTGCTAGAAAATTACTGTCTTCTGATCGAAACCCTCCAATAGATGCATTAATTGCCAGCGGGATTTTGCCAATTCTAGTTCGATGTTTAGAATGTCATGACAATCCCTCTTTACAGTTTGAAGCGGCTTGGGCGCTTACAAATATCGCCTCAGGTACATCAGTTCAAACAAATAAAGTTGTCCACGCGGGTGCTGTACCACTTTTTCTACAGCTTTTACATTCACCACACCAAAATGTTTGTGAACAAGCAGTTTGGGCTTTGGGTAATATAATTGGTGATGGCCCCTGTCTTAGAGATTACGTTATTGAATTAGGTGTGGTCAATCCGTTGTTGACATTTATTAAACCAGAAATTCCTATATCATTCCTTAGGAATGTTACTTGGGTCATTGTAAATTTATGCAGGAATAAAGATCCACCACCACCTATGCAAACTATTAAAGAAATTTTACCGGCTTTGAACGTGCTAATACATCATACAGATATGAGCGTAAGTAAAAAAAACTATATATTTTTTAATTGTGTCTTTTTCGATTTTATTATTAGCATTCTATTTTTATTTATAGAACAATCAAAGTTACTTCCTTGATAATGTAACCTATAGTTTACTATAATCATTAATGTCTTTCCTTGTTATTTATAATTATGTAGCAATTTTTCTACAATTTTTATGTAATATAATAAAAACAATAATTGATAAGTTTGTTTTTGTTTTTTCATTTGTAGATTTTAGTAGACACTGTCTGGGCTCTAAGTTACCTAACCGATGGTGGTAATGAACAAATACAAATGGTCATCGATAGTGGAGTTGTTCCAAAACTGATACCACTTTTATCGCACAAAGAAGTTAAAGTTCAAACTGCTGCTTTACGTGCTGTAGGTAACATTGTAACAGGAACAGATGATCAAACTCAAGTTGTTTTAAATTGCGGCGCATTATCACATTTCCCTGCTTTATTGACACATTCTAAAGAGAAAATCTGCAAAGAAGCAGTTTGGTTCCTGTCGAATATAACGGCTGGTAATCAGTCACAAGTTCAAGCGGTTATTGATGCGGGATTATTACCTAAAATTATACATAACTTGAGTAAAGGTGAATTCCAAACACAGAAGGAAGCTGCCTGGGCAATTAGCAACTTAACAATTGGTGGTACCCGTGAACAAGTAGCTCGATTGATACAGGAAGGTGTTATTGCACCATTTTGTGATTTGTTGAGTTGCAAAGATGCGCAGGTTATACAAGTTGTACTAGATGGTATAAATAATATGCTCAAGATGGCTGGACAACAATGTGATCAACTAGCAAATATGATTGAAGAATGTTCTGGTCTAGATAAAATTGAGAATTTACAAAATCATGACAATGTACAGATCTACAAATTGGCATACGATATCATTGAGCAATACTTTTCAGGAGACGTAAGTACAATGTTTATTACACCTGTTAAGTCCCATTCCTATATTTACGTTCACATATTAATCAATTTTTTCCGCTTCTACTTCAGAATAATACCCATTCTTATTTCATTTTCAATTATAGAATGTTTACTTTTTGCAAAACTGTACGGAATAAAATTATTCTGTTACTCGTGATGGAATAGCCACATTTGGCGACATCTAATAACTGTTATTATTATTATTTTTTTAATACATACCTCTCAAACTTTATTCAGAGTTTATTTTTGGTTATGTTAGTAGTAGAGAAAGTATAGTCTGTAGTTTGTTTGGAATGTTTATTCCAAACTTATTACAGAATATATTATTCTGCAAGCAAGTTAATATAAAACACATAAGAAAGGAACATTTTTTATTACAAATAATATTTGTTTTATTAATTTTTCTTCAGCATAATTAACCTTAAAGTTATATGTAAATAATCTAGACCCATTTAATAACAAAATATAGATATAGATACTAATCTATGTGTAAGGTACTTTAAGGTTGCTAAAAAATAAATTTTGTTCCTAGGCTGATTATGATCCAAATTTATCACCACAAGCTGGTGATTCTGGCTTCCTCTTCGATCCGAATTCAACCACACCTAGCGAGGGTTTCAAATTTTAAGTAATTTAATATTTTGAATAAGCGGCTCGTATGATATATTAATTTTAGGTTTATTTTAAAATTTTAAATTTTCAATAAAATAATTATCCATAAAATAATCGTGTTAGTAATTTATTTGATGACTCTGAACATTTACTAATATCTTTTTTATAAACTGATTACTTTTAGGCGAATATAATTAAATATTTTTAATTCGATAAAATGCCCTAATATAAATCATACGAGCCATTGTTAATTCTCGTAAGTTTTTTCATACTTTTATTAATTTATATCATGTGACGATAATAGTAAAACATTGTCATTTTGGCAGTAGACATTTTTCTTATCAAAAAAATAAAATAATATTAAATAATAATAATATGATTGGAATTACAATGCAATTAAAAGGTTCTTATAAAAAATAGACTTTATACCTAATTTTGACTGCTTAATTTTAGGGCAACTTGTTTCTTATAAAAGAAAGGTTTATATAGAGTTTATGTGAAAAATTATTTGTATATACATTTTATTCAAATATACAAGTTGGATAAAATATTTAAAAAAAACAAGACTTGTCATGAATAGATCTTAAAACTTTGGACATATGACGAGTCAAATACTATCGATTTATTATTGTAAATACTCGAACTGTGGTTAATTAAAACTTACGCTGCGACTTCATTTAAATAGTATTTAAAAGACTATTTAATTTAACAATTATGTTTCTAATTCGTAGTTTATTTTTTAACGTCAAACAGACGCTTAATAAAATTTGTATACAAATTATTTAATTTCTGTTCTTTTTTTAATTCTTTATAATCTATTATATAGAAATAAATAAATATATCAGTTTAAATTTAATCTTTAATATTCATCAATAAAATACAGAAATAGTGAAATATTACCCATATTTTGTGCATAGCTAATACTATATAAACATTATTTATTAAATGCTAGTTTACAAATATACGTAATCGTAATATTATTAATACTGTTCCCATTTTCATTTATTAA
The DNA here is from genome assembly GCA_002278615.1 of Pogonus chalceus. NCBI lineage: Eukaryota > Metazoa > Arthropoda > Insecta > Coleoptera > Carabidae > Pogonus > Pogonus chalceus. The sequence goes on along the minus strand of CM008233.1, from coordinate 4,327,996 downwards.
ACACTTAATTTATCGTTAATTTACACGAAGAACGCATTTTTTTTAACATTATTTATATTAAGATAGTTTAATTTTAATGCATGGTTCTGCGTTCTTTGTGGTTTAGGTGGAAAATCATTTTTTAATGTAAAAATGTTTCAGGTATACAAAAATATACTTTTAATTACATAGTCTATTTGTGTTTACAACATACTTAAAATGTTAAATAATAATAATTATTCCTTTTGTTAGTAAATCGATAAATGTAAATATTAGTCACGTGATTTATTTTTTAAATAACTGCGATGGAATTTTAATTGTTTGTTTTATAAATGAATGAACTTTTTCTTAGAAGTTATTTATTAATTAATTATCAGTCCAATATATTATTGATTAATAATCACACATTTTGCATCATAAGAATACGTAAGCTTATTTAATTTATTTTAAGTAATAAAAAATATTTTCATTTGTTTTAAAACAATTGACAATCAAAATATCGACGGTGTTTTGTTTTAAATACATTAGTGCATCACTGAGTATATACGAACCACGCGTTGCATTTGTTTCTATACTGTGCCTTTGATCATAATAACATTCCTTACAGTGATAACACATTTCCACACCGTGTAAAATTTAAAATTACGTTAAAATAAATCGTTTTTAAGTGCGAATAAGTTTACACTGACATGGTTCCCCAACTAGAAATTTTTCGTTATACCCATCTTTAAACTTTACCGATGTATCTGAAGGAAAATTAACAGATAATTTCATATTATCACGACTTAAAATAATAGTTTGGCCATCTAATGAATTAATTCGTTGTTTATCAATTAAAAAATCTTTATTTTGGCGTCGAACTAACGAACGACTGCTTCTACTACGTAGTTTTGGAGTTTGTTGAGTTTCTATATATTTTTGAGGCGGTTTTGTTAAAGAATTTTTCCGGGAATTGTCTTGTTTTGGTTTATTAGCTTCAGTTTCGAGATTAATTTTTTGAGGTGGAAGGGACTGGCTTCGTTTGCGGCCAACTGGAAGTTTTGGAGGTTCCCAAGGTACACGTTCTTCTGGAATCTTAATTTATACATATTTATTAAAATATATTTAAAAAAAAAAAATGTTTTCTTCAGTATTTTACTTTAGGTTTAGAAGTTTCTTTAGGAGTACAAGCACTGCATCGTCCTTTGCGCGTATTTTCGTAATTATTTAATACTGGAGCATCTTTTATCTTATTGGAAACTTTATTACTAGTTTTATTATAAATAGTTACTTTATTAAGGAAACTAAAATAAAATAACTATTTTTAAAACTATTAAAATTAATTAATAAAATTTTTTTACTTTGGTTGAGCAGTTGTCCAATTATTATCAACTCTGCTTGTAGACATACAATTTCGCAATCGTTGTAATAATTTAAGATTATCTGTTTCTATTTTACTACATCTTTCTTTTTCTTTTTGTTGTTTTTTTAGTTTATAACATACATGAATTCGATTTGCTGGTGGTCCAACATCAATTGCAGGTAATGCGGATTGTACCTATATATAATTTATTGTAATATTGTTTATAAAATATTATTTTGTGTACCTTTCTACGATGGTACTCATATCTTCTTTGTTCCCACGGTCTAACTAATAATTTATCACGTCTAGATATCATTTTTATTCATAATATATAAATATCGTATTATAATAAAAAAAAATGTAGCCGTTTGTTGTGGGCGGTTTTCCGTTGTCTAGCAACTCTAAGTATTAATTAATGATATTCCGCGAAATATGAAATAATCATTCTAAATACGTATTTATTCAAATTAAACAAAATTACAAGAAAATCAAATAAAAGATAATTTATTATACATAAAATTTTAAAAAAAGTTGCGGTTTATGTTTGGTATAGAAAATTGCTTGTTAAGTGCAAAGTGTAGACTATAAAATCATTATTAATTGATATTAGATTTGTTTGAAGTTATTTTATTATAAATAATATGTTTATTATAACATTCCCGCGTGAATAAAATAATTTTTCAGGGGGAGAGAAGTTTGGTTAACACGCATTGTAGCGCCATCAAACGATATAAAGCTTGACCTTGCGCGTTTCTGTTGCTGAGAGGAGTTTTGATGAATGTGTCTGTGTGATTTTATATAATTTTCGCATAAATCTCTGTTTATATTGCTTAAATATCGTTTAATTTTATATAAATTGAATATTAGAGGTTTTATTTACTATAAATCTTTCATGTGTTTAAATCCGCTAAACACAAAAACCGTTGGTATTTGGAGTGTCAAATGTTGACTTTAATAATTTTACTTTTTTTGGCATTACCGTTTGCGAATGTCAATAAATTCAGTGACAGCCATGGACGTTGACTCTCCTACGGGAGCCAACACATTAAAACGATCCAGCAGTGCCCCTATGATTAACGATATAAACAATACAATCATGACAACTTCTCCATCAACTAATTCTTCGTCGAGGTAGTCATTTAGCTTCAATTAAATTCCTCACATAGTAATATATGTATTTTAAAAACTTTCAGAGATAATAATACTTTTAGTTTATTTTCCAATGTTCAGCCACGTACTCGGAGATTTAGTGCTAGTTTTAGTCCAGTACCAGGGTCACCTGTAAGTTCTTTAAATTCTTCCATCATATTTGTATTTATTTTGATCATTTTTTGAAAATATAGACGTTAGGTCCCAGACTAGCTCCAAGAATCAGTCAAATTCGTTTAGAAGAATGTGTAGAACGAGAAGTAGCTCATGAACGGGATATTCATTCCCAAATGCAGATGTCTCAGTCTTGTGAAGATTTAACTTTAATGAATGAATCTCTTAGTTTGAAAAATGACTCTGAATTGAAATCTTCTAAAGACTGTAAATTGATGCCTTTGCATATAAATTTAGGTTCTTGTCAATCAATTTGTTCTTCTCCATCACCTACTAGACCGGGCTACGCATTTTCACCTGCAGGTTTGTTTATTTTACTTGCATATTTTCTTTATTTACTTTAATGCGGAATTTATTTAACCTAGGTGCCCAATTTTGGAAGGCTCAAGCATTATCCCCAAGTCCATCTCGTAAACAAACATTTTTTACTCGTCGAAGTTTAAGTCCAATTGCAATACGCCAAAGTCCATTAGGTTCTATAGGTTCAGTAAAAAGAAAATTGGACGATGATAAATTAGATATGTATGCATGCCCGCGTGCTAAAAGATTTAATAGCTACAACCCAAATGAACAACGTGGTGGTCTTTTAATGGCCCACAACAATACTTCTAGTCCTTTGCCAGGATCCCTAAGTTCTGTTGGAACTCCGGAGAGTTTATCAAGTGCAGATTCTCCTGGTTTCACATTTAGACCAGTAGATAGCCCCTCGCCAAATAGGCCTATGCAATCAGGAACCGATGAACCAATGCATGAAGAACGAGTCACTCAAGATTCACCTCTAAAGCTGGATCAAATTATGACTTCTGTTGATCAGAGTCCAAGCTAAGTTTAAACTTTATTTTTTTATGCAACACAATGCAAATATAAAAGCGTCATTTTAGAAAAAAAACCAGCCAGGTATAATTTCAAAATATGTCCTCTATAACAGCTTAAATTTTTTGTTTGAACGAAATATGAGAATATATTGCCAGTATATTCATTAGCAATAAATAATAAAAATTCGCTATATTTTATCACTTTAATAACTAAGAACTGTGCATATTACAATCTATTTTAGAATAACTAAATTTAAGACTACTTATATTTCTCTAGAGGGCTGGAGTACCTAATTTATTTATTGACGCAAAGAAGTTATGATTTATTGTCTTCTTTTTTAAGTTCTGAGATTGCTTGTCATTTCAAATGATGATACCATTTTACTATGTATATAATTTTTCTATTTATATTTTAATGTATATATTTTGTATGAAAATACAAATATCTGAGACTTTAGGTGATATTTTGAATAAGAAACATTATAAATTCCATGCAAATTTTAATATAAAGTTATAAACAATTGTAATAGAATATAAGTAAGTATATATTTAATAAGGTTTTTTAAAAAAATATGATATTTAAGATTTATGACTGAATCATGTTCTATTTTAATAATCATATTAGGAATTTTGTTTATGATATTCAAACCTATTTTAAATATATAAATAATAATGAATTTGTTGTCTTTGAAATAATGTTTAATTAATATTAATTAAATATTAATTTGCATGGAGCATATATATGTGTTTCTTTCTAGTCTGCATGTAAAACGTTAATTTTACGTTTTCATGAAATAGTTTCAGTAATTGTTGTATATTGTTAATCGCGTTATTATTTTACCAGTAAAATACGGAAGTGTTGGAGTTTTTTTTTAAATTCTTCAGTATTTTTAATGTTAATTTTGTTTGAATCAAAAACATTTGTTATATTTGGGAGATCAAAACGTATCTTGATTCTTTAATTATAGTTGCTATTTAGATAATACATTGCATATAACTATATTTGATTAGAAATTTTTATTTTTATTCGTATATTTCTAAATAGCCAATTTTTGTAACCAAATAATTTAATTTATTGAATGATAATTGATATTATATATCAGTTTATTATATTACTGACATTATGTAGTATTTACTTGAGATAAAAAAAAATATGTTTGCATTTCGTAATTAGTTTGACATTCCTATAATTAAAGCACTATTTAAAAATCACGAAATATATTGCAAAATTTCTTTTAAAAAATATTTATGCAAAATCGATGTTGTCAAGAATATGTATCATTAAAATAATTGCAAATAATATTAGTAGTGTTATTTTCAAAATTTTGTTAGTAACTTATTTGTATTTAATGATATTAGTAACACATACATACACTCTGTAATGGTTAGATTGAAAGGATATCAAATGAAATAATTGTTTTAATCATATTTATATAGTTGAAGTGTTTATAAGTCTTCCCAGACTATTATTATGATATAACTCCTTGTATATTATGTAGAAAGAGACTGATTTAATTATACTCGAAAAAATCAAAATATTTTTGGTTAACATAACCATATCATATTTCAGCGATCACATAAAAATAATAAATCATGATTTAAAAAAATATATTTGTAATTGCTATCAACTTATTGTGAAAACTATTGTATAATTTTATTTTAAATTTTAAGTATTTGTGTAATTATTTTTATGTGATCGAAACTATATTGTTGTATATAAATATATAAAGTAACACTTTACGTGCACAAATTTATCTTTGTGCCAAATTAGATCACACCTAAAGATATTGTAACATCATTATAGAAGTAAAATGTTAAATATTAATAATTCTTATTGAATATTACCACACATTGTATTCATAATTAGTAATGCAAAGTGTTATACTATTAATAAAAAATACAACCATGACGGTAAATTTGTGATATTTTATTTCCAGTTATTGAAATATTAAAAATATCAATGACAATCATTGTTTTTAGTTATTTAGATAAAGTTTTAAAAAGAGTAGGGATAATGAGTAAAAGAAAATGTTTTGAATTTTGTTGATCAGTCAAGAAGAGTAGGTTTCAGTGTGTTAGGCGAATTTTGCGCGTTTCATAAAACTCCGGTTACTGAATTATCGATACTGTAAAAACCGAGTTTATAAGTTTCATCGTTGGAGGCTCTTTAGTACAAAATAGAAAGATGGCTTCTGCACGTAAGAAGCAGGACGAGAAAAATTTAAAAATTTTACGTGAATTAGTGTCTTTACCTGGAAATAAACATTGTTTTGATTGTAATCAACGCGGGCCTACTTATGTGAATATGACAATTGGATCATTTGTGTGCACAAAATGTTCTGGAATGCTGTAAGTTATTCTTTATGTTATTCACTATTGACAGGTGTTGTATTTTCTTAATTTTTTAACTTTTCTTAAATTTTTAATCATTATTACATAGATATTTATATATAATTTCAAACTGTGTAACTGTAATTTAAATAATTTAAATTATATATTTTCCATATTGTCATTTTAAAAGAATCTAAGTTACTGTAGATTGTATTTAAAAAATGAATAATTATAATGAACCGTAGAGTTCTTTTCATTGTTAACAATTAGTAGTTAAAACGAAATATTTATCGTTTAAACAAAACGTAATCACAAATGAGTCAGTTAAGACCATCTACTTGGCCTTTTTATGAGACAAAGTACATTGTGTATATATAGAAATGTGTTTTGCAATAATGATTAGACGTCAGTTTATGTTTCAATACCCTATTTGTTAATTTTATTTCGTCTTATTGTTACTTATTACTATTTACTACTTTTGCTTATTGACAACGGGCCTTGAATGTGATAATTATTTCATTGCTATCAGCTATAACAGTGAAATTTTTCTTGGTTTTGTATTGATAAAGCTCAGGCAGGAAGCAGCCTATCTGGTTCGGTGCTCTGGTATTTCATGAGTACTCTTCATAATTTATAAATTTGAATTAAATTATTTCGCCATCCACTACAACTATTTACTATTTGGCACTAATAAAAATTACTACAGCTCATGCTATAGCCCTACACATGTATATCTATTATTTATTCATTATACAATAACGATTTTTATATGCGGTATAATTTATTTGTTATATTTGCGTAATAATTACTTTTAAAACTTTGTACTTTATGTTTAACATATACAATAAAATGTTTTATTTCTGTTGATAAATATTGAAATAAAAATTTACGTTAAATTATTTCTAGCGTAAATAAAAATAAAGCAATTATTTTTTTTGTTTCGGAAGACACAAGAAAAATACCGTTTTTAGTTAAAAAAAAGCATTATATATACATATATCTTTTTTAAATGTAACAGTTTACTTCAAATTAAAATTAATAATTCATATTAACTGTATATAGATAAAATAAATATGTACATACAACTAAAAATTGAAAATTGTTTGTATTTACGAGTTATTTAAAATAATTGATAGAATTTTCATTATGTACAGAACAATTGAATTAATTTTAATTGTTTAGTAGTTTGATTGATTGATTTGGATCAATAGCAATTTAAAAAATAATATATCAATATGTTACTGATAACATGTACAGAACAAAAGTAATATTTAATTTCGTGTTTTATTTGAAATAACAGGTGAATTTTTCATAGCACCTGCTATTATTTTACCACCTTAAATAGAATTTTACAGGGATAAAAAATTTTAAATTGCAGTGGCATAGCATGGGATATGCATTAACCGTTATATCGCCTACCATATGGCTAAGAAGTGACAGTGTCGACTACTTCGTAAAATAACTATATTACGTTATTATAGATTTGCCGTTAAAATAATAAAATATATTAATGACATTAACTTTATTAGGATGAATATGCTATTTATTTTTTGATTTACATAACTTCAGGCACTTTGCATATTTTATATTACCGTTAAAATAAAATGTGAATGCAAGTACATAATTGTACAATTATTTACTTTAAAACATTTACTATATAATTTGTTTATATTTAGAATTGATTCAAATTAAATGATAGAATATATGATATATTGTAATTAAGATAATAATATAAATAAAATTTTAATAATTTAACATTTATAGAAAAAATAAATGTTTTGTCTATTTATATTTTAAAATTCATAAATAATATATTTTGTATTTGTAACATATTTTAAACATTACAATCACGCTACAATAACATGGTCAATTTTATAATTATACATATTTTTAAAATAGATATATTAATTTGGCAATTTAACTTTTAATCATATAAATACGTATTAATTATTAATGAATTTCATATTTGACAGTTATCTTGTTTTATTTTCATGGCTAATACTATTGAATTATATTTATCATGTGCCTTGATTTATTATATTAATAAATAAAATTAATATTACATATTTTTTAATTTATATTAGAAAATTTACAAATTTACAATGTAATAGTATTAGCCCTGGAAATAAAACAAAAGCCTAAAACTTTAGCTGTCAGAATTTTTTGACATATAACACTTTATTCATTTGTTTTTTGTTTTATTTTCATGGCTAATACTATCGAATTGTATTTTTAAACGCGTTACTTTCCAAATTATTTTAAATAGATGTTCCGAAGCAATTACTTCTATATTTTGTAATTTATATTTGAATATATACAAATTTACAGTGTAATAGTAATAGCCATGAACTTAAAACAAAAGCACAGAGCTTTATCTGTCAGAATATTTTGTTTTATATTCATGGCTAATACTATAAAATTGTTTATAGAACAAAATTCTTATATTAAGGTTATTTATCGATAAATTTAATGGATTTCGCGGTACATCCGGTATATTACATACAATTAAATATTTACCATATTTGAATTAAGTGTTGTAGATATATCTTTGATGGTAAATAACTATAAATGTAAAAATTCTTTCTTCGAAAATTAAACTTAGTGACCTACTTCTATAAACCATAATTTACCTCCATATCTAAGATATCTTAAAAGCTAAAAATACTTCGAAACGCGATACATATTTTTATTCAAATAATTAATTTAAGCAGTTAAAGAAAAAAATAAAAATATGTCGCGTGTGATTTAGTGAATATTGATATTTTAAGCTCTTGAACTGATTCAAGAAAAGTAACAATAAATGTTAGATAGAGAAAGTGGGTTAAGTAAATATATATAGAAAGAAGCAGGATTCGCGATTTTAGTGACTGGCCATGCGGATATTACTAGTAAAAGAGAGTAATTAGTATGATATGATATTTAACGATATAATCGTGATATGTTTTCTAAATACTTTAATATGTAAACAGATCTTAGTAATTAATCATTTAAAACTAAAAAGACATTTATTTATATCTTGTCAAATTCTAAATAATCTATTAGTTTAGCAATTGTTTTTTTTTTGTTTTCAACTTTGTTTTTAAATTTTATCTGTCATTTGTTTTTTCTGGACAGCTGTCATTTTAAGAGTTTCGAGCAATTGTTTTTTACAGGTTTTTCATTTGTTTAATATCAACAAAACATATCATTATTTTATAAGTTTTTCCGTGGTTATATGCATTAATTTTTAATCATCCATGGATAGATACCTATCCAATCTAATAGATTAATTGAAAAATTAATAATAAAAACAATCTCTTATGTTCTTAATGGTATAACTATGACGTCAAAAGGGAAACTTTATCAACACATCACAATAAAAAAATATAAATTACTTTGTGAAGTGCAAAAATATAACTGAAATTTTTTATTTTGTTTTAACGTAGTACCATGATATTTAAAATGAAATTATTTGGTATACTACAAACAAAAGACGACGTATCTTAAAAACAATCACTTTATATACTGTATTTCAAATTTTAGTCTCAGTTCACTTTATTATTGACCTGTTTAAATATATTTACAATGATTTTAATCTTTGAATAACACTATAGATATAAATTCTTTCCATTAGGTATACATAGGTGCAGTAAAACAACTCACGAAGTACTTTTCTTTCTTAAATAAAAATTAGTAATAATAAGAAAATTTATAATCTATTCAATTTGAAATATTTATTTTAGTTTTTAAATTTCGTAATTTCAATTATCAGCTTTGTTTTTATGCAAAATTATTTAAATAATTCGTATCATAGTAAACAGATATGATATTGTATTTAAATCAAAATATTTTTAATTCTGTTTAAACAAATTATTAATTATTTTTGTTAAGTTTCCATTTATTTGTATGTAACTACAAATTATTATGTTAAATATTAACTTTTGTTTATTTTTAAACATATTTTAAATGATTTTTAAACTATTTTAAATAGTTTAAATTATTTTTATTGTTAAGTTAAATTATTAAACGATTGATTAATGAATTTAATAATGTGTTTTAGTGAAGGAAATAAGAAATGAAAGTAGGTAAACGTAAAAATTAAATATTTTCCATAAATTGTTGATAAAACTTAAATACTAAGTATAGGAAAAGAAAAATAAATACTTAATAAATTCCATAATCTTGAATAAATTATAAATTTATATGTATATATGTACATAATATTGTTGTTTACAAAGATAAGTTTTTTTTTTTAAACAACATTAATATAAAATGTAAAAATATCCTATTAATAAGTCAAATCGAAATTCTGCTAAATATATTATTTTCATTCAAAAAAGGGCCTATTTTTAGCATTTTTGTTGTTTAGTTATGACGTAGTTTGAATACGGAAAAGAACTAATATGCATAATTATTATTGATCCAAGTTACTTGGGATTCATTAGCATATTTGTGAAACATTTGCCGGTGTATACAATAACACGTTTAGTGTAGATACATAAACCAATCAGTGTTATAAGATCTTGCGAAGAACTTGTATATTGTAAATGTTATGTAATTATGTTTGACATTGAAATTCGCTAATTTTTACTAAGTAATACTTATAAAAAAGCATAATTAACTTTTTTATTATATTCTATATTGACTACAATAAAGATTTACATATGGAATATTATTTATCAATTGTTTTTAAAACTACATTTGTTAAATATTGCGAGTAGTTTGGTAATTGGTTTATATTCTTTATTTGTCTTAATTTAAAGAATATTTCGTAAAATTTTACGTAATTAGCAGATTTTAGTATGAGAATATATAGAATTTATTACTGAACTTTTAATTTCAAAATATTTTATATAACTGGGAAAGTATCAGAATGAATTACTGGATATAAATAGATATTTTTGATGATGCTGAAAGGTGTTTATTTGTTTACAAAAATCAAGTGTTTTATTTATTTTATTTTTATAACAACTTATTTAATATAATGTACCTAATAGATGTTTTATCTGTTTAACACTTCAATAATATTCTTCTATTAAAAAAAAAACTGAAAATTTCTCTTGAGAATTAATAAACAATGATGAAATTGTCCTTTGATTCAATACTAGTTGTTTTAAAAAGAAAAATATGCTAAAATATTAACGCCATGACATATTTTTGAAAATATATAATAACAATAGCTTTATGTATGAAAACATGCAAAATTAGAAAGTTATTATTTATTTTAAACAATATATATTTGCTACAATACATTTTGGCACGCCTAAATGCTCATCAGATATCAGAAATGTAAAAATTAGAAAGGGTCTATTGAACTAATAGGTACCTAATCTTAAATTAATCCGTTACATATACTTTCATATTATTTTTAATTGAAAGTATATTAATATATGAAAATAAAAGTAATTTTATTTATAAAATCCATGACAATTTTCGCCTCTGATAAACCGAATAAGAGTCAAAGATAGAGTTTACAATATTTTTTTTTGAAAAAGCTACTGAATACTAAAAGACATATTAAGAATATTAGTCATATATTATTTTCAATTGAAAGTTTATAAAATCACCGATCTTCCTTTAAAATTCCTTTTATATATCTATTTAAAAGCTGAGTAATATTAAAAGACATATTAAGAATGTTAATCATATATTATTATCAATTCGAAGTTTAGAAAATCACCGATAGAGCAACTGAATACAAGAAATTTAATAAATGTTGAGAGACACATTTTTTTTTATAATATTTTTTGTAGAGTCATTTAACGAAGGTTGTGCTTATTATAGAAAATTAAGGTTATTCTTTGTCTTCTAAGTTTACAGGTATGAATAATAATAATTTATTGTGCAATTAAAAA
>CM008233.1:4279499-4315631 GCA_002278615.1 Pogonus chalceus | reverse complement strand
ACTTTCTTGTTCAAAAGATACATTTTCTGAATTGTAACACCAACACTAACGTTTATTTTTTGCTTGTCAACATAAAACTAACGCACAGGAGCCCTGTATATGAGACAGTATGGCCCTGTGTTACAACCTGCCCCGATCTCCCCTACTGCTGATTTTTTTCGGAAGTTGGATCTTTAAAAACAAAAAATATTTTTTCAAAATTATTGCCTAAACAACGAAATAAAAGTATCGGCTATTACATTTACTTTTGTGATTCCCATGCTCCGTCGTTAAAAGCGATTTATGTTGTAATTTCATTTTGTAATATCAACATTTTTGTATTATTCATGAAACTGTCTTAAATATTTCGATTATTCGTAGCTTGTTATAAATTTAAAGAAATGATGATACATCTACATAATTTCCATAATTTTTTTATGAGTCATAAGACAATTTACAGTGAGTCTTCCAAATATGCGTAATTATTTTAATATTTCTGCATATTTAATTAAAAACTTAAAAGAATCATTAATTATTAAAGTTAAATATCGATTGTTAAATTATGAAATTATTAAAAAATGTAACAAATTTTTAAATATTTATTGAATTATGTCGAAAATATAAACTAATGTATGTTGAAATCTCAAGGTTAACAAAATTTGCTGTTTCAATACTTCCTATAAATAAATTATGTAGTACAACTTTCTTAATTTATATTTAAATAAAAAATACTATTATTATTACTATATCATAAAAATACACTTGTTATTAAGAACTTCAGACATTTTTATCTGTTTAAAGAACATGAAATACATGAAAAATAAGTCAATATCAAATGAATTTTATTTATAGTATTTAAATTAATCATAAACCATTGCACTCTAGGGCGCAAAGACCATAAATATACGATTGTAGTAATGACATTGAGTTTCATACACTCTGATAAATATTTATCACTTACTAAATCAGAACTACCAGCTACTGTTTGTCAAAGAATAATTAACAATTCTTTTAAATTTTTCGTTTAAACAATTATACTTTTATTAGTATGAATTTCCAGGGCCGTAACTAGCCTTTTGTGGGCCCTGTGAAAGACTTTCAAATCACCCCACCAGCCTTAATTTAAAAAAAAAAAAACAAAACTAAGCATGCGTATACGAAAGTTCTTTCATATTTTTTAAAGTTTGGTTCCTTTTTTTCCGATAATTCATCAATTAAATCTTTAAGAAATAACGGAGATGTATATTTTATATTTGAGAGTTCTTTCTGGGCCCCCCTTCGCTCTAGGCCCTGGGCTAGTTCCCCTGTTGCCCCTGTCTAGTTACGGCCATGTGAATTTCATTTAAATTTATAAAAGAAATAGAATTTAAAATTGATAGACAATTACTAGACATTACGAATTTTCTGATGCAAAAATATTAAAAAATAATTTAAAAATCCATTTATTTAAAAAAAATTTAATTCTGACGCAAACAAAAAAGTGTTTTACGTTGAATATACACGGTTCGTTGAAGCCTTTGACCGTTAAAAGACGTTTATATTATTTGCGGGTTTATACATGTATAATTTTCTTTTAAAAAAAAATTTTTATTTATCGTAAATAAAATTGTCTTGTAAGCATATTTTATCATTTTAATTAGGAAAATATATGCATTAAATTTAATTATATCTATAATTCTTAAAAATTAGGACTTTTATAGGAAAAAACTATTAAAATTAGGGTCAAGGGTTAAGAAACCATAATATTTAATCATGTGATAATTATCTGTATTTATTATAATTTATTTAACAATATAAAAATATAGAACTTTATTTGTAAAAATATGACTTTTAATAATATTTAGGATTAAAATTATAGTGAATAATAAATTTCAAGGCATATTTTTATAGTGTACACTTTAAAATAAATTAAAATCAGGATATCCGTTCTTAACTAGACGAACAGAAATAAAATAATGAAACAGATAATGTACTAAAAATGTAATATAATCATTTAAAAAATGCTTTTAAAGCATCGTCTGTTCTGAGATTGGAAAAAAAAATATTGTTTGCCAGACAATAGTTAGTGTCTGGCACGAGTCGCGCCGTTCCGATCGTGGCGGCCATGGAAATTCTGCACTTCCTGGAATTTGAGAAACATTCGCAATTTGACAGTTCTACAATAAAATAGATAAAGATATTACGTTTTTAGATATTTTATTAATTTTGATAATATTTATTTTGTTTTTAGTCATTTCATTTTCGAATTATTTTAATAATTGTTATTGAGTTGATTCACATTTAACATTTAAAAACATTATTTTTGCATAAATGTATATTTTATTTACAAATAATATTATGTCATTATTATTATAGGTGTGTTTCATCGATAGGTATTTAAAATAAATAAATAATTAATATTAAATCTATATATTGCAAAATTTTAATGTAAAAGTTATACTCGAATTTTCTAATTTATTCTTATAATTAACAGAAATACTCTCACTTCTTCCAAGTTATATATTGTATAGATAAAAAAAATTGAAAGTGCAAAAACATTTGCTTTAAATTTAATTTTTATTTCTTTTAAATTACAATTATTTCAAAATAATATAATTATTATTTCACTTTTCGGTGAAACTTTTTAGATCAAAAGTAGTAATTGAATTAATAATATAATTGTTTAGTTAATTTATTTATTTTTATATAAAATAAATATTTTGAAATATCTTTAAACGGAAATTCGAAATATAAAAATATTTGTTATCTTCAAGTTTTAGAGCAGTCAAAATAAAAGGTCAAATTATAATTTTATTATCTTCGATAATATTCCAGAAAAATTAATTTCTTGAAATTTAATTTCAAGGATCATTAAATAGTTATAGGAACATTGGATGTGGGTTTTTTAAAAATAATTTTGTTTAAATATTAAAACAATATTAATTTAAAAATTGTTAATCTTGTTGACTTGTTACTAAGGTAACAAGTCAATTGTTTTCATATTTCCAATGCCTTCTATCTTTTAATTTTTATAATTGCAGTTTAAGTCGTAATTACAATTACATAATATAATAAAATGAGATAACTAATAATTATGATCTTTCCTATAAAAGATTATGTTTCCTAATAATTACAAAATGAATTTTATTAATATTTTTGACATTGTAAATAAATAAAATGCGTTTTAATAAAATGATAACAACATGCAGTGTTGATATTTTTGTTTATAGTTCATTATTTCTAAAAATTATTTCCGATTAATAAAAAAAATATGAGTAACATATATCGCGTGTTTATCAGTAAATTACGCCCTGTTTTTACTATATAAATGTTATAGTCGATGCGAAATAATTTCATTCAGTGCTTTTAATTTTATTTAATAGTTTAGATCTTAATTTAGATAATTTTTATTTATTTAAATTTATTATTTAGTAAGTACTTATAATTATTTATTGTTTTTTATGTTGTATTTTTGAATGGTTTATTTTTTTTTATTGATTATAAGATATGACATATAAATACATAGAACAATATATTTAAATATTTTGTAGAATTGTTTAAATTTAAAAATATATGTAAGAATACAAATTATTTTTGTTCTAGGCGCGGTTTAACCCCTCCTCATCGAGTCAAATCCATTTCGATGGCTTCATTCACGGCCGAAGAAGTCGATTTTGTTAAATCAAAAGGGAACGATCACTGTCGACAAACATGGCTCGCCCTTTACGATCAAAATACAAACTCTGAAACCAAAGATGAACAACAAATAAAAGATTTCATGATTGATAAATATGAGCGTAAACGTTATTATCATGACAAAGGAGTACGTAATGTAACGGTTTCAGCACCTACAGTACAGAAAACAACAGTTTCAGAAACGAAACCAATTATTTTAAGTCCACCTGTAAATGGAACACAAAAAAATGGTTTTCTTATGAATGGAAATAATAGTGATAATACTTCAACAAGTTCGAATGATTTTGTCGCTGATTTTAGCTCAGCGAATTTTATCTCAACACAGTTTAATAATAATTCAACGACTACTTCGCAGCCTAGCTTTGCTAATTTTGACAATAATATTATTTTTAACTCAGCAAGTAAGTAACTTTTTTTTATTTTATATCTAAAATACTGTTATTGAAAGATTTCTTTTATAAATTTAAATAAAATTGGGACATAGATTTATATACGTTCTTTTGTTTTTGTTTAATTTTAAACAAAAGAATGCAACAATAAGATTCTTTATAATAATAATTGCGAAAAAACCAAAGAAATAACGATTCTTATTCTTTTAACAATAATAAAATCGTAAAATTAAGAAATATATATCAAAAATAATATATTAAAAAAAATACCACAACTTCGCACAATTTAAAAAATATTTAGTATGTAACAAAAAAATGTTACTAAATTATTTATTTATATATACCAGATAAACAGATATAATATTTTTATTTTGCATGTATAAATAATTCTTATAGATATTGAAAATAGCAAATATAACATTATTTTGATATTAAAAATAAAGAGTTTGCAAATTTTTAATAAAACTAGAGAGTACTATTTCATGTTTACTATTTTATTATATGATGAATCCACAAAAGATATGTATATTATCTTAAACTAGACACTTCTGCCCTTCATTTTCATAATATTCGTCGTTTTAAAATTTTATTACAGCTCCTACATATCCTACAATTTCATCGTACCAATATCAGTCTTATCAAAGTTCGTATGATTTACTCATGAATCAATTGACGCAATATTCTCAGCCTCAATACGTCACAAACACAAATAACAGATTGAGTGAGTGATCACTGTAGTTTGTTGTGTTTGTTGGTTTTTTATTTATTTGCGATATTATTATTATTTATATATTTTTGATAATTATTAAATGCATGGATTTATAAATGCATATACTATTTTACGGTTGTTTTTTAGTGATAAAAATATATATTTTTAATTTTTTAAGCATGATAGTTATAAGTCACTAATTTATATTAGCGGATATTAAAAATATGTTACTATTATTTGCTAATTGTGTATTTAAGCTTTATAAAAACAATTTTAATTTTATTTTGAAAATTTGTAGTTTATTTATTAAATAAATTTAAAATTAATTCTAATAAATATTTTATTATTTTAGATATAACATCACCTCCAACTGTAAATGGTAGTTTTCCGGGTAATTTAGGAACAAGTCCTCCAATGATTAAACCACCGTCGGAAGATCGCTACGCCGCTTTAAAAGATTTAGATAATGCATTGAAAAATCAACAATTTCAACAAGAACAGCAGCAACAACAACAGCAACAACAACAACAGCATCATCAACAACAACAACAACATCTTCATCAACAACATCATCATCAGCAGTTAGAATGGAATGCGGCGGCGAGTAGTAATGGATCAGGGTATACATCTCCATTGTATGGTTCTCCAAGTACAACAGGAGGTTCAATGTATGGCTCACCCTCGCAAGGTAAAAATTTGAATTTTTATTTATAACATCATATCAATTTTAATTATATTTGTGTATTAATTTTATCAGGAAAATATTAGATAAATTTATTAATCCGGCACGTATAATAGATAAAAATAAATCGTCCTAAAATATAAGTAATATGTTTAAAATTTTATAATAAAACACTTATCCGCGTTTATGTTTAATAAATTTTATAAATATCTTAGTTTTTTAATAAATATGGAATTTCCTGATATTTGAAATTTTTAAATTTTTATTGTAATTTCCAAATAGCTATCTCATAACAAATAAGTCTCTTTTTAATTATGAAAGTTTATTATAAATTTAAATGTTATATTGGAAAATATTTTATTTAAAGGGGCTGGCGGGGTAAATATCTTGAAACTAATATGTCTGAATTTTTAATTTAATCTTTTAACTTTTACAATAATTTCTTATTATACAAAATTATTGAAGATGGCGGAGCTCTAACAATGTTTTCTGGAAAGGAAGTTTATACTTTCAATTTTCATATTTTTCAATGATTTTTGCTTAAATATATAAATTTTTCAAGGTTTTTTCTTTTTTTTAAATTTAGTTTAAGAACAAATTAGAGTAATTTTTTTTGTCGTTACCGCCGTTGTCAATTTGAAAAACAGTTTTGAGAAAAACGCGCTTAAAGTTTAGGTAGCACTCAAACGCCAAGCGCAAGGGTGTATGGTTTATAGAATATAACACCAGAAGTACTTTGAATTTTGTTTTAAAAATTTAGTTACATGCTCTTAACATTTTATGAAAGAAAACAAAAAATTTTTTTTTTAAATAGTTCTAAATGTATTTCCTCCCTTAACTTGATAATTATATTTAATACAATATTTGAAAATATTTTGTTTTTATTTTTTTGTGAGTTAAAATCTTTTAAGAATGGCTTCTATAAATTTCAAAAAAGAAAAACTGATTCAAAATTATTAAAAAATAAAGCTTTAGCATTTGAATGTAACAAAAATAATTTTAAAAATTGCTAATCTTTCAATATTATACAATTTTTCTGTACAATTTTTTTTGTTAATTTCAGGTAATTTCGCAGCAGCCTTCCCTCAACAGCAACAACAAGATCTGCATAATAATTCGAATCCTTTCAATATCTCATCAGCTAGCCCACGTAACCCTTGGTCACCGAATGGCAACTCTGTAACTCCAGTGAACAGTAACACTGTAATTGCTAATAACTGCTTTCCTACGTACAATAATAGTGGCCTTAATATCGGACAAAATCCATTCAGAACTGACGCAGGAATTATGAATGGTGCTTCAAAATTTAACGGTATAACAAACGGGAATGGCTTTGGAAATAATGGATTTCAAAGTGTGTTCGGGAATTCTAGTCATTTTATGAATAAACCAACATGGGCTACACCGAATCCTTTTACGGTAAATATTTAATTTTTATTTTATTATTTAAAAAAACCTCGGGGGTTAAAATCAAATTAAATTAATATTTTTTTCAACTTTATTTTACTAACAACGTTTAATTAAATTTTAATTTGATTAGTATTATGTCATAACTTAGTGGTGTTGACCGCTTAGTCGAGACTACCTGCTCAGTATTAGTTTAGAAACCAACAGTATCGGTTTAACTTAACTGTTGAAACTTTTATTTTGTGTTTTAAATGTTTTAATAATAAATATACAGAGAAACGATATAAAATAATATAAAGTGATAATTTCGTTTTGATTTTAGTTGGGTGTGTCACCGAGTACAACAGGCAACTCTAATAATCCATTTTTATGAGGTTTCAGTATCTTTCATTTATGTGTTTACAGTAAAATTAAGGTTTTATAACCTGCAATTTTTGGTTAGTAAATTATAAAGTGACATTTAAATTGAATTAATAACAGATCCAGTGAGGTTGTGAATACGCGAAGTTTATTATTTTTCCATGACATTGACAATACTTTTTATCTATTATAAAATCAGTTTAAATGTCTCTCATTTAAAATATAAACAATTTAAAAAATAATTTCAAAGAAATTTACATTTCTTTGTTATTTAGAAAATGACAAGTTTTTTTTTTTCAACTTACAATGACAAAACACGCTTCATGTAATATTTTAATGACAAGATTAGTTTTTAGGTATTTTTAACTTTAAGAACAAAAATATGTTTGATATTTTTGAAAGTCATTTAATAATATAAATTGAAAAGCTTATATAATCATTAATATAAAATAAAATACGTATGTTAATTGCTCCAAACATTAAAAATTTTTTTTAAACATAACGTTAATTTTTTTATATCATTTAATATTTTATTTCCAAAATTGAAATAATTTCTAAATATAATTGTGTACGTTGTCACTGCTTTTACTGTTCATGTAGTTTTTAAATTAGTTTTAATAATTAATATAATATCTAGTTAGACCCTAGATTCTTTATTCCCAAAGCTTGGTTTTAAAATGTTAAAATTACGTTACATAAAAATTCGTTATTAACATTATTAACAAATATTTTTATTCATAATTCTTTTTCTGTAAATATATCTTAACATTTATAGTTAGACTCGAATTTTTATGAAATGTATTATTTTTGTTATATACTGTTTTAGTATGTTTTTATATAGAAGGCCTTAAAAGTGTCTTTTATTTATTATTATATTTGTGGGGATAAAAAAACCTAATGATATTTTTATTAGTAGATCAAATAATTCCGATCAAAATTTATTTAAATGAAATAAAACAATAATAGGCTTCCAACACATAGAATGTCAAATTGTTCGTTTGTTTTTATTATTATTATAATTTTTTTTAATATAAATATATACATTTCTATGATTGCGCTTAATTAATTACATATAAAAATGTTTTACTGACAATTCAATCTAATAGGAACATTTTTGTTCAATAAATTATTATTAAACAATTGCAATAATCAAAATAACTTAAAAAATAAATTGTTAGTTCCATTTCGTTAATATAGTCCAGTGGTTATAATTTTAAATTTTCCAACGAACATTTGAATATTTTGTCTTCTTTTTATTTACAGTTTAAACATAAACTTCAAGTCAAAAAAAAATATATCTAAATTAGTTGAACAATTGAAAATATTTTATTTTTATTTCGTTGTGGGTATTAAAATCTAACAGTGGCCTTTCTAAATTTCAAAGAAAAATATCAATTAGAAAGAAAAAAAAAAAAAAACTGTGATACAAAATTATTAAAAAATAAAGCTTTAGCATTTGGGTCTAACAAAAATAATTAAAAAAATAAAAAAATCGCTAGAATTGATCTTTCGATTATTTTTATAAAAGCATTTTATTGATAATAAAATCAATATGTATATTTATTGAATTATTTAATTGAAAGATTAATTCATAATATGATTTTCCAAATCATTTATTGATTTGGTTTATATCTAATGTAAAAAAACAAAAGTAATTAATTTTATAAGTGAAATTATAAATATTAATTGCTTTGGGTATAATAATGGACTCAAGTATTAGTCCTTTTGCCATACTAAGCTTCTTTAACTTTATTAAAATTGAAAATAATATATATCAATTAAAGTTCAGAACACTATAAGTAGTTTAATTCAAATCAAACTGAATAAATTTGTGATTTTTTGGAATATAGTAAAAAAATAATGCCGTCCCACATAATATATAAAATGAATTTATATTATAAAATATTTAATAGATAAAACTAATTTATTCTCATAAAAAGGCACAATGTAATGCATAACTGTATATAATGAACGCTAGTGTATTGTAATAATTTGGATTAAATAATGAAATATTTATTTATATATACTTTGTATTTATTAATTAATTAACTTGTATAAACATGTCATATTGCTATTTAGTATTTAATGTGAACTCGACGTAGATACATCGCCTGTGTTTTAAGAGCATTTTCATGTAAAAATTAAGGTGTTTTAACAAATATATACAACAGCTTAAACTGTTAGTAATTACCAGTCATACAAGCAATTGGTATGTATATTAAATTAAGTTTTATTTATTGATATTGTTAGGTTAGAATCATTATTTATATAAATAAAAACGAATCAATATTCAGTTACAAAATTTATTTAAAAAAAAAAATAATTTTACACGATTAACTTATTTCTATTACAATGAGATTTTATTTGTAAAATTAAAAAATATATTTAGGATGGTCTGGTTGCATTAATAATTCCACATCCTAAATCTAATAATTGAATTTCTTCAGATGCACCGTCTTGCAAACGAAAACTTGCTAACTGTAATTATAATATATTAAAATAGTTATTTGTATTATTTATTTGCATATTTACCGCAAGTTTATCTCCAATAATAGCCTTTTGTTTATCGTTAAATTCTTCAGAAGGAATTAAAATATCGTTAAATTGTTCTAAAAGCTGAAAATAGAATTTAGTTACTAAACATGTTTAAAAAATAATTATTTTAAACTTACTTGAGAAGCAGAATACGCGTCTAACATAAACATATCAACGAAATTCTGTAATTCTTTAAAATCGTTTTTGATACAAATTTTAATGAATTTAAGTATATACTCATCAGGAATTACCTAAATAAACGCAACAGTAATATTTATTTATTTATATATTTGTATTTATACTTACTCCAGTAACTTCATAAACATCTTTAATAGATACAGGAGCACTGCTTCCTCGTAATCTCGCACAGCTTTGTAAACATGTTATTGCTCTTCTTAAATCGCCACCACTAGCTTTTACAAGAGCATTTAAACATTCATCATCACATGTAACTTTTTCTTTATCACAAATAAACCTTAAACGTTCTAGTATAAGAGCTTCATTTAATGGTTTGAATCGAAATTTCGTGCAACGCGAGGTGATTGGTTCAATTATGCGCGATACGTAATTACAAATTAAACAAAATCTTGTAGTTTTCATTTCGCATTCCATTGTTCGACGCAAAGCTGCTTGAGCAGCGTGAGTCATTGAATCAGCTTCATCGAGAATTATTATTTTAAAAGGGGGACATGGCGTACCGCTAAAATATACATTTGTTATTTGGTAAACTAAATATATATTAATATTAAAATATTTACTCATGTCTGGTACCACTTGCAGCAAGTTGAGCAAACGTTTTAACTTTATTTCGAATAACTTGTATCCCACGTTCATCAGATGCGTTAAGTTCTAAGATTCTTTCTTTATACATATCTCCAAATAATTGCCGAGCGGCTGCTAAAATAGTACTTGTTTTACCGGTACCTGGCGGTCCATATAGTAATAAATTTGGCAAATCTGCGCCTTGTAAACATTCTTGTAAAACAGCAACAGCTTCTTTTTGTTCAACAACATCTTCGACTGTAGATGGACGACTAAAATTATAATTATTTACATTTTTGGTATGCGTAATTTATAGGTTAAATATAACATACTATTTTTCTACCCATGGAGTTATTTGTTTTTTATCACTTGATGTACCGCTAGTAGATTTACTTGCGCCACTTAATTTACCAGATTTAAGAAACGACTGCATTATTATAAAATTTTAAGGTGTTTGTATTAGTTAGATATAACCAATGTATGTTAAAAAAACATCTGTTTCGCGCTATTTTAACAGATTACCAACATAACAGAAATATATTTAAAATTTTTAAAAAATCCGTAGAAAATTAAAAAATATGAAATCTAATTGATATTTATAAAATTACTTTAAAGTAAATTTTGGTAATTTTATTTAAACAAATTTTGGAATTAAAAAAATATATATTTTTATTTAACTCAACTTTGATGAAAGAGAGAAGTTTCTAAAAGTAAAATTGAAATTAAGATAATATAACAAATAAATTATTTATTTATCATTTATTTACATGATTACATAATTATCTACACTGTTAATAATATTTTTTAATGATGATCTTCTTTGACAAATCTCAAACCACAGTATCCACAAGTATGGTTTCCTGGTTTATCCTGAAATTGTAACATTTAAAATAATTATAATTAAATTAATTTTTCATTAATAAATTACCAAATTAATGTAAACACGGGGATGTCCAGTATGCTCATCACCACCATCACAATAGACAATTCTTTCTTTACATGGTTTTGGTGGAACTTTAGCAATTAAATCAATAGCAAATTGTTCATTAATTTGTTTGGGTCTTCCAACGAATCTAGCTAATCTATAATCATTTTTGTCCCATTGCTAAAAAAAAAAACATTTATGTCAAATTGTTATGAAACAAATTAAGTCCAAAAATACCTGTCCTGTGTGTGTTTTTGGGTCTTGAGGTATCCAATCTGAGGAAGATGAAGAATAATTTCTTACACCTGTGACGGTGTTTCGTAAAATGGTATTTTGAATTATTGCTTTATTTGTAAAATTGTTAATATATTTTATGCAAGACATTTTGACTAAAATGACTCGATCGGTAACATGAAAATTTAGGTGTACTTTATTATCGACATGGTAACCTTATAAAATATCAACGCGAAATTGGTGTTTCTCTATGTTCATCTACATACTTAAACGTCTATGGGAATAGATTTTTTTGAATTCGAAATAATATAATAAATAGAAGAAATATTCATGTTTCCTTAATATTCAGGGGCGAACTAAGGCCTAGGTAACCTAGGCACGTGCCTAGGGCCCGTAATTTTTGGGGCCCGAAAATAACGTTTTAATTTTTATAATTTATTTTTATTTAACATCCAAATTATGCCGAATCGTTGATTGATAAAGTCGACAAGTGCGGTTGAGCGTTCCCGTCCTTATGCATCCACACCCGCGAGTGTCGATGTGTGTAAATACGACATTAAAAAAAGATCTGAGGGATATAAAACTATTAACAATAAATTCAAAACCATTTTTCATGATAGTGATGTAGATGACTCTTCAATAGAGGAATTAAAATGTTATGAACAAGATTTAAACCTAGCAGAACTGAAAAATGAAGTATTACAATTTAAGACTTTTATAAGTAAAGAAAATATTATTTCGCCTGTATCCATTTGGTCATTTCTTCAGGAAAATAATATTATCGCAACATTCCAAAATTTAAACATAATTCTGAGAATTTATTTAACCCTTCCAATACGCAATGCNTCCGATAATTAAATAGAACTACATACTATATGCTTTAAACCAAACTACCAAACGCAAATTATGTGTCATGACTGAAAAATAGGCCCTAAATTACAATGTTGCCTAGGGCCCGCTTTAGCCTTAGTTCGCCACTGTTAATATTTATATTAGTTACAGAGTTTTAAATATATTATCTAGTTAAAATATAAGAAATTTTATTTTTTAATGTCATTTTATTAATTATTCGATTGATATTTTACCTGATTAGTAAAAAAATTTAAGAACAATGATTATGCATATTACCCTCTCAATAATAATAACAAAAATAATACGATTAGTCACAGTCATTATTTTAATGAATAAATGATCTTTATTTTTTGTAATAAGTATAATTCTCGCATCAAATTGAAACCGATTAACTAATAAAATGGCAAGTTAAAGGCCATAAAGTAATTTTTCAATTTTTTAAATATCACTGTAAAATTTTATATAAATTTTATAAAATAACACGAGAAATTAATTGACAATGATAGAAATGTATTAAAATTTATTTAATTATTTAGTTTTAATCGCAAAAATCTGAAAAATGGTTCATATTTAGCTCATAGATTTATTTAATAATTTATCAATTAAGAAAAAAAGATTTTAAAACCAACAATAATATTAAATATGATAATATAATTTTTTAATATTCACTGTTAGATCGACAAATAAAAATACCCTGAAATAGAAAAGGATTGGAAATGAAACAATAAAATTAAAAAATCACAACTCATTTTATTTCAGAAATTTTTACATCTGCAAGCTAATTAAAATTATAATATTGTAATCACATATATCTGATAAAAAAATATTACACGTATTAATATGCAAGCATTAAAAATATTTTGATTATTTTTGCAATAAAAGTCTAACTTAAAAAACAAACAAAAATTATAGCATTAATAATAATTTTACAAAGTGATTGATTGTCTACATTCTAATATGACACATTTGGCGAAAAAATGGAAACAAATTTTCTTTTTCATAATATATAACATTAAGTTAAAAATTGCATAATTTAGTATTTTTCAAGAAATAAGTAAAAGAAAACACATGTTTCCATTTAACAATGGTTTCATCATAAATTATTTAAAGGCAGGTACCCTATTTTCTCATAATTTTCGTTGATGAGAATGACATTATTTATTCATAAAATTTTTCTTTATAAGTCATACATAGAACGCAATTTGCGCATTATTTACTTGATTTGTTTTAAAATTAATGTATGTATAAAACTAATCATACTTTTACTGTATTATTGAGACTGACAATGAGATAGAACATATGACACTTCAAAGTGACTTTTTTCATCTTTTGACTAGTACACATGAATATTGATGATGAGACAAACAATATGTTTCCCTTATTAGCTAATAGTATGACTTAGTTAATAAAAAAAATTGATGTTAAGTTTTTCATTACAATAATGAATGGACTGAATTAATAATAAGTAGGCGTTGTAAACAAAATAATTAATAATAAACCATCTTTGGTACGTATTAGTTTTTCTTTAAAACAATTATTGTGGAATATTTAATTGCACTTACATCTGTTTAAAAATTATTTTGTGCAATTTTTATTAATATTTATAAGATGATATAAAAGTATAAATTGTAATAATTCTTTGTCTGCAGATGTATTGACGTGAAATATGATGAATCATATGCAATATGTAGTGCAGTAACAGCTAGTATCGTGAGTCATGTTCGCATGTAACAATGTAATTTAATTTTTTTCATGTTTACAATTATTTCAGTCATTGAAAAACTAAGTATACAACTTTAGTTGCAAACAATTTGAAAAATATGTTTTCTTTAAAATGCTTATACACTAAAATATTTATATTTATATATAAGGCCTTGTTTTTTTATTTAGCAAAACTTATATAATACTATTTGATTTTTAAAGCACATTTATTTGTTTAGAAAATATTTATCTATTTGTATATTTTATATATTCTTATATTCACAAGCTTTAAGCTGCTTTTTTATTAAATATATTATTTATTAAATATCTTACTTCATTGTAAAATTTTTCGTGAAATTATACAGGTGTATACCTGTATAAAATATGTCTTTAGCTTTATTATAATAATGAATGACCTATAACTAAAGTGTCAACAAAATAATTAAGACTAGGAATAAACTATCTATGAGCTTTGTTTAAAAATAATTAACCATACATGTGGGCATATCACATTATTTTAAATGTGTATTTTAAGTTTAACTGAAAATCAATAGTATCACTGTCAGTAATTAAATTATACAAATTAACTAGCTGTAATTATTAAAGGTCATTTGTTATTTTAAAAAATTCGATTCTTGAAGGATTTTCAGTAAAACTTTTGTTCTTATAAATATAAATACATATTTCTAAAATTAGCTTTTTTCGAACAATTATTTTTTTAAATATTATAATATTTATATTAATTTCGTCAGTTTTTTAGTTACCAGTATTTTTTTTTTTTTTTAATAATTATTTTAGAATTTACCTTATTCATATTTTAAACGGTTATTTTTTATTTATTAAGTTTTATTTTAATTGACGCAATATATTCAACTTTATTAGAACCTTCTTATAACGAGTTTAATTTAAATATAGTAGAAATCGTTTATTACGACCGAANTTATTTGTTTTTTTTTTTAAATAAAAAATATGAAATTTTTTTTTTTTTAATAACGATATAATGACCAGCAGTTATTACGAGCACTCCGTCGTTATAAGCGGTTTCTACTATAAATAAAAATATAATTTAGGACAAAAATCCAGTAGTATATTAAATTTTTTTAAAGTGCAATTATTTATTTCGATAAATATATTTTTTTTAAATTCTTAGAAACATGTATAGCAAAAGTTATAATTTGGCAAATATTTGGACCCAATAACATATTAACTGGAAACTAAAAATCGACGTTTAATCTTTTAAAAATTTCATAAACATTAAAATTTATTGACTTAACTATAAAATATTTTAAAATTGCGTTTTTTTAAATAATTCTTCATGAATACAATCTGATGTATATAATATACCCAATTTCTGTTGTTTATTTATATAGTAAACATTACGAAATCCTGAGAAAAATCAGATATATAAATCTGATTAAAATTTTTGTATATATTTTGTTGATTTTTAATTGTAAGATAAATTCTTGCATAAGATTGAACCAAGGCCACAGGCTTAGTATAATAGTTACGTCATACGTGACACAAAAATGCTTTAATTAAAATAAAATACTATTTGTACCTATATATGTCTAGTTATGCGCCTACAAACGGTACACAAATTATTTCGGAAATATGAAACATGTTTATTTAATGACCTTTCATACTTAAAGGTAATATTTGAACACTAAAAATAGAAACAATTATGATTATATACTTAACAATAAAATACCAAATCTAATTGAGGTATTAATAATTGTATAAAACATTAAAAAAAATAGTAAAACTAAAATTCTTCGAACAATATGATTCAGATTTTGTGGTATTTTTTTTAAACAATGCAATTTGTATCTAGGTATATAAGATTTTATAATGTAGCACCAATAATTATATACTTCATAACATGTATATACATGTCGTGTTTTTGTTTTATGTGTACGATCAATAACATATTAAAAATAGGTTTTTATTTGTGGCATAAAATACATACATATTTACGAAAATAACTTCAATATTGTATTTTTAACTATAATATTTTTTATAAATTTTTTACTGGAACGAATAACAAGATTTAAATAAAAAATTAACAAATAATAAAATGTATTTCTCACGAATTATATAAGACGTAAAAATAAACAACAATGTAACAACTGAATATGACAAAAATTAATTAAAATTTTTTTCAAATTGATGACTAGACAATTATTTTATAGTCATTAAAAAACCGTTGTTCATTTACTCGGTAACTCGGTTATAAAAGCGTAGCTGAAAGCGTAAAAATATCGGTAAAAATTCGATGCAATAGTTTTGTTGCAGAATCATTTTTACTTTGTACTTATCTATTAATTACTGATTCTTGCAATGCTTAAATGTCTGCGATTAGAAAAACTTTTATATTGCCATTCGTTTAATCGATATTTGTTGATCGAAAATGATTGAAGTAATATTTACTTTTTGATAATAAAATAAATTATTCTTATAATATATTATTCAGTTTCGATTAATAAAACAAAAAAATGTCAATTTAGTTTCATAACTTAATAATTCATGTTTCTACGTGTTACTTAATAATAATAATATTAGTGATTACGTAATCTTCAATCATTTTCAATAAATATAAAACAAAAAACGTGTGATCATAACTAATTTTATCTCTACAAAACTATTATTAAAAATAAATCTTAAATTGTTATTTTTATGGAAAATAATTACCAAACGGGACGGTATTTTTTTTAAGTATATTTAACTATTTCTAAAAAATCTCTTATTATTATTTTTCCAATCACAGACTTACTCAATTAGATTCTCATAATATACATGTTATAACTTGATTTAAATAAGCATATTAGTTTTAAATAGAATATAAACTTAAGCTTTATGAGGATCAGTTGACTTTAACGTTTTCTTTTATGTATTTCGGCGTTATAAATTGTAAATAATTTTATAGGTTGTAAAATTGTATAAAAATTCTCACACATTTACGTAATAATTTTGATCATGTACGTTTCTGTGCCCATTTGAGATCATCTGCTCGTGGTTTATAACCGGTACACAGTTCAATAAGTGCTTCTAACGTTGACCAAAAACGTATTTTTTCCAATGGCCAATTTAGCCATCCAGTGGTTATACAAAAATATGTTTCATGAGGCGCCACATGGTGTATACGATGGTGGCGCCGTGGTAATATAACATGGTGTTCTTGTAGAAAAATAACCCACGAAGGTAACCCGAAGTATGTATGAGACCATTTATGTATCTAAAAAGGCAAATTAAAATAATTTATACCGGAATAATAATAATTAAATACATTAAAAGCCCTTTGTTCTGACTTAATAATACCACGACGTTATAGGTATAAAAGCAATCGATATATAATAAAGGGCAGATCGATCTACTATTATTAATGACAAACACATTACGAGAAATACATATAAAATAATTAAAAAACTTAACAGATATGCGCTAAATATTCTCAATAGTTTTTGTATCAACAAAAATAAATTTAATATAATAACGAAACAACAAAAAAATGTTTTAATAAATAATTATCATGACTTTAAACAGATGTATAAGTATACATATATTTTTTAACACCTTGTTATTATGAAGCTGAATATATTCCCAAGCATAAATATTTAATCTTAAAGTAATTATTATAAATAATTAGTACTATTTACTTATTTTAAAATAAGTTATAATAATATGTTTTAAATAAATAAATAGTTTATTTTTTAATTAAATATTAAGTCAATAAACATGCAAATTTAATTTTTTCTTCACTTGTTTTTTATTTTTTTTACAAATTAGGTGAAGAAAATATTAAAATTAGGTTTTTATTGATTGATAAAACTTAACACAGTGCTGAAAGATAATATTTCTCACAATCTATCGCGTATAATCTAAAGCAGGAGTCGATAACACACTGTTAATTTTTTTTGTAGAATTACAAATTTTTCTTACAACAAAAGATGAGTAAAATTACAAATTAGTGTGTATTAATACGAAATTAAAATACAATTTAAGTAATTTTCCAATACATGTGAGGAAACCTATTAAGATTTTACAATCTTTATTTAAAAACGGTACATGCATTGTAATTTCACTGAAACATTGTTCGATATCCCATGAAAAGCTTCTCAGATTTACAAACATTACTTGTAATTTAATTTGCTTTAATTTTGTCAGAAAATCATGAATTAATATTGTAATTTATATTTCAATGAATTCATTGTAAATTTCAACATTTTTAAATTAATTACAAAATCATATTTGAAAGTAATTAAACTAATAGAACCTCAAATGTTTTGTAAATTTACAATACTTTACTCTTATATTACAGAACTTATTGGGTATGAACCGTATTGTAAAATTACTATACATTTAATGTGAAATTGGTAACTCTTAAAAAATGTTTAGTAATATTACTATAATTACGTTGTAATATTATCAAACAAAATGTTTGCCTATCAACTTCCAATACATTTTTTGTAAAATTACCATGGAAATTTTTAACAGTGCAGACACATTAACAAATTTTATTGAAATAATGCAAAAACTATGTTTTAAAATAATTTTGAGAATCTGAGATATTTTATTCAAATCTACTAGAAAATAAATTTGGAAAAATCAGTTATCATCGTTTGAATTATTATATTATTTGTCATATTATAAAATTTAACTAAAACTGTTACTAAATAATGTAATTTTTTTTGGACTGTGCGGTCCCCTTAAACTTTTTTTTTTATTATTGTGGGCCTCTCCTAAACATATTTCTATTGGAATTGGCTCTCTGTCCAAAAAACAGTTGCCGACTCCTGATCTAAAGTAATTTTTTTTATATTCAAGTTCAATTAACTAAAAACCTATTATTTTTCTTAATAAAAATTTACGTTATATGAAAACAAAAGTTATATACCAGGGTAAGTAATGATAGGTTATAGGTATGAAAAGCAGAAAATAATTATATTTTACTTGTAATTCAAATATGATATTAAATAATACCATTGATATCTCTATCTAGTAATTTTCTACAGCGTTTTTCATGTTAATTGATTGTTCTTAATATATTATTAATTCACAAATATCATATATTTAATACACGCACTCATTATAATGACAAATAGATTATTTTAATGATAGTATCTTATATTATATTATCATTTAATATTACTTGCGATATTTCCTAAATTTAATTAAAACAAAACAAAAAAATGACTTACCTGATTGGTTAAAGCAACGAAAATCGCAAGTAAAAATACATAACAATTCCATGTAAATTTTTTCTGTACATCTTCTTCGCACATTGTAAGAAAATCCCAAGACATACGAGCTAAAAATGGTATTGTTAACATAAAATTATCTCCGTTTGTTTCTATAAAATCATGACGAGTTATCGAAGTAGGATCGATATGATGTTCTCGAAAGGGACGCAAAAAATTCTATAAACAAAATTAATAATTAAACTAAAAATTGTTTTTTAATGGCTTTTATTATGAGATATATCATTTAGATTATATTTTATAATTAATTAATGTGATGGACCTGACAAAATTTTACCTAATTAAACGTATTCTCATGTGTATAGCATTAAATAAATTACTTTTTCCTTGCTTTTATAAAAAATATAATAATCTAAGCTATAAAACTCGTAATAATAAATAAATTTATAATCTTTATTACGGTAATAACCTAATAATCATAAAAAAAATATTCTAAAAAAGTATTTTTAAAATAGACAAAATATTATGCGACGTAAAATACCAATCATAAATAGATGATCTAAAAAAAATGTTATCATAGTATTGAAATTACATAATATTATATATTTATAAATTTTTTTTGATAAATATATCTATAGATGATAATTTTTGATATAAGATTTATGAAATTTAGTTTAATTTTTATCTTTAATATGCGAAAAATATAATAATATAAAATTTATTGCATATATTTTACGTTAAAAGATAAAATATATAATCCAGTAATAAATTTATATTAGATGTTTCAACATAAAATGTTGTCATACTTATATTAGTCACGCTTTCGTACAACGATAAAAAAATAAGTTGTGGAATAAATTTAAAAATGATTTTAATATACAAACCTTTCCTAAAATCGGTAGTTCCACTGACCCCCAAGTGTCAGCTCCCCAATGTACCAAACCAGAAGCAAAATCTGCGGTCAAAATCCCGCAAACTGCTGCTACAATAATGGCATTTACATTTTCCCATCGAAAATGCATTATAAGGAATAATATATTAACTGCCATTAATGTTATACATATACCAACGCAAATGCATTCTTGAGTCCGTTTCCCTATAATTATTTAAAGTTAAAAATCCTCTCGTATTAAATTAATTTCATTATCTGTTGTTATACTAATTTATAATTAAAATAAATTTGCATTGAGTATTATTTTTAGAACAATATTACGCAGTACTAATCACTAGTTTATAACTTAACTTATTTTTTCTTTGTAGTATTTTAATTTTTCCTTTTTTTCTACACTAAAATTAGATGTAAACTAGAAACACAATTTTTTTTGAAATAGATTTTAACAGATTATTATTTTTTAAGGTTTCTATAGCTGTAGAAAACTAATTTATCGTATAAAAAATATATTTTGGAAGATATTAAAAATAAATGCGCGTGTTTTTGTTAATGTTATGTAATGAATATGATATTAATATTGATTTTAGTTCGAAACATGTAATATTACAAATTATATTAATGATATTGCTTAAATAAAAATGTAAATAAGATGAAATTATTCATGATAGTAGTAAATATTCATTGTACTATTTTTTTGTTATATTAAATCTATAAAAGTGACTGAATTATTTATAAAAAAATATTATATTATATAAAAAAAAAATGAATGATTTAATTCTAAAATAAACTTAACTATTGAATAAATAATTTAAAAAACACAATTAATAATGCGAAAAATCAATTTTTGAAAATACATTTATTAAAAAAATACAAACAAAAAAAATAATAAATTTTTAATATAATCATTTGTTTTTTATAAACAAATAAAACATTTGCAGTTACTTAGTAACCGAAATATACATAAATTTGTAAAGCCAAAAATTAATTTGTTATATTTTTCAACGATTAATAATATTAACAAGGCCTTCTTGATCAAATATATTTGATTTAATATTTAACTTTTTAACTTATTGATTACCATAATTTCTTTGTTCTTCTAAATCAAATAAATAATAGAAATTTAAATAAATATATATGCCTGATATACTTTTCAATTTATTTGTTTTTTTTTTATTATTAAATTATACTTAATTAAGTATATATTTGTCTATTTAAGTTCGTATAAAGAAGTTAATACACTTTTCTTAACTTAAATTGTTGAAATTGAATAATTGTCCTAAGTCATACTTTAATAAATTGCGTTTAAATTTATATAAATTTCCTTGCATAGGTCACTCAACTATAGAATAATAAATAAACAAATAAAAAATATATTTAATTTTTTTTAATAACTACTCGCAATTATTTATAACAAAGATTTTTGAATAGGTTTTTTTGAAAATATTTATTATTATATAAATAATTGTTTTTCTTTTGTCGCATTTAAAACTCTAGGAGTATATATGTATGTTAAAGTTTCTACAAATGAAAAATACTTTAATATACACAAATATTTCATTTGGCATTGGTTAAAATTAGGAGCAAGGAACAAAAATATCTGAAAATGTTATGTCACTTGTAAAACATTTCATTCACAAAATAACATACACAATTTTTTTTTTACAAACATGTTATACAAATACATATAAATAATTTACCGGTACTATAGAGGTTAGCAAGTTCTTGTGCACCCTTATGCTGTGGTCCCCATCTCGGGTGAAATTTTTGCTCATTAGTAACAGCCGAATTTGCATTCGGATCATCTTCTAGCATAGAATTCTCTAAGATTTCTTTATCGGTTTTGACAGGTGCTAAAAAATTTGTAGCAACACAAGTACCATATTCTTCAAATTGCTCTGTAGTACTTGGTAAATTTGTTACAGCTGAAGCAATATCTCGGTGTTTTGAACACTGAGCAAGGGACAATGGTAAAGCCATATTGAATAACTACACTTATTCACATTATTTATCACAACCGCTGATACATCACAGAAATGTTGATATCAAAAATAAAATAAAATAGATTTAGTCATAATAAAATATATGTTCGTAATCAGCTCCAGTGCGACATATGCACTGTATTTTACTTTTCTTGACCCTACCGCTGGTTCTTTCCGACAGTCCGCACTCCGCGACAGCTCTCTTAAAGCTGACTGAAGCTGACTGTTGATTCGTAATATCACATACATTTACCTCCCGGTCGCTTTGATGACCTATATAAATGTGTCATGTCGTTATAATCTAGTCACTAGATTTATATAGCATCATTTTATCGAATTAATGATTTTTTTTAATAGATAATCATCCTTAATTACTATATTTTTGATTTTCTAAATGTGTATAAAATCAAAATATATATGTATGTAAAAATATCTGAACAACAAATGCTATCTTTTTGTATTTGACGTACAAATTTAATAATGCTTTTTTTATCTTATCACTACTTATTATTTAATTTTATTATCTTGACAAATGTATATACAAATATAAAGTCATGATTATTTTCGTATGTAGTTATGACAAGATGTACATTTATTTTTTTAGTACATGTATACATATATTAAACATGTTTTTGTAATATTTTCATAAGATAAAAAAATATATAAGTACTACCTCATTATATTTTCCATATGATAAACTTATAAACTTATCACTGCTCGTGATATAAAATTTTAAAAATAAATTTATGTATTGCCATCTAGTGTTGATAACTGTAATAAAAATATTTTATATATTTGGTAACATTTATAAAAATAATCGTAGATCATGTATTTAAAAGATTTAAATATGTGGATTATAAATGATTAATTATTGATTAAAAATATGTAAATTATTATTTATATGAAATAATTTTAAATAAAAATTATTTTCGTTTGTTTTTTCACGAATATTTAATTTTACTATAATAATACATATTAATTTATAAGTTATTTTTACAAATAATATACTTTACCTGTTTAATATCATATTTGTTTATTGATTTTTTATAAATAAAATTAGGGGCTCCCCCTATTTAATATTATGTTTGCAAAATTTAACAGTGATGCCAGATGTAATAGTTTTTTCTAATATTAATTTTTTAATTGACCATATTTCAAAAAAATAAACATCCAAAAATTATATTTTATATAACTTACTTTGATACCTGTAAATGTAAAATTTCAAATCTTTAGTAATAATTTATATATTTTAAAATAATTTTCAT
Source organism: Pogonus chalceus (assembly GCA_002278615.1). Lineage (NCBI taxonomy): Eukaryota > Metazoa > Arthropoda > Insecta > Coleoptera > Carabidae > Pogonus > Pogonus chalceus. The sequence goes on along the minus strand of CM008233.1, from coordinate 4,292,090 downwards.
CGTGTGGATTGTTGGCAATACTGTTATTCATATGAGTCAGTATTGAGATGGTATTTTGTACGTAATCTTGTATTTCAGTCACAGATTTCAGTGATCTACATTGTATTTTTCTAGAAATCGGTTACTTGCAAATTTTGAAAGTGCACTGATTAATTATTTCAATAAATAAATTTGAAGCGACGAAATACTGAATATATATTTACATCAATATGGGGAGGAAAGGTTTGTTAATTATGTATTTACAATATTTGTTTATCATGATAACAATTCGAGTATTATTTTAAATTTTGTTTATTTATTTTTATAGACAGTAAAATGACATATAGTAGGCCTACTATGGCATTTAAAAGTTATTATTTTAGTATTTTTGACATTGCATTTTATGACGCAATTTTTTAATGTATAAATATATGTATAGTATGTGTAATGAGTAATTTATGTGATGATGATTATTACAATGTATTTCAAGATGGTAATTTTCCTAAATTAGGTAAAGGAAAAAAAGGAGCTGGGGACAAAGCTGAAGAAGAACAGTCCTCTGTTCCTAAAGATCAGGAATCGCCTAAATCTTCAGAAGCTCAACAGGTGAATGTTAAACTTTATTCTACTGTATAGTATTTAAACAAACTCTCTTCATATAACACTTTTAGGGTACAATACTTTATATATAGTTAATTTTAAATACTTTCTTAATTATTTTAATAACGTTATTATTAAATATATGTAATATATCTTAACCACAGCAACAATCTTCTAAACAAGTTGCTGTTAGTGAACAATCTTCTTCAACTTCACAACCACCTGTGGCTAAAAGTAAACAAAAAACACCAACACCTGAAGAGATTGTTCAACTTCAGACTTTAAGTATATCTCAGCAGTCTGAAGGTAAAGGAAAACAAAAACAAAAGAAAAAGCAACAGCTTTCTCAACAACAACCTACTTCACAACAACAACAACAACAACCAATTCCACAACAACAACAACAACAACAACCAACTCCCCAACAACAACAACAGTTACAACCACCTGTTAGTACATCACAAGAGTCTGAGGCAAAAGGTAAACGGAAACAAAAGACTAAACAACAGCAAGAAGCAACTCCGCAGCAACAACCATCTCCACAACCTCAGCAACCAACTCTACAACAACAATCAGCTCGACAGCCACAACAACAAATTCCACAGCATCAACAAACATCTCTACAACCACAACAACAAATTCCACAGCAGCAACAATCAGCTAAACCAAAACAATCTAAAAGATTTGAAAATTTTCCACAACGGCAGGTTCAACAACAAAAAACTGTGTGGTCAGGACAACAACAGCAGCAACGACAACAAGCAACTCAACAACCAACACAACAACCAACTGAACAACTAACTGGATGGAGAGCACATCAACCTCCACAACAAGAAACTACTTACCGTGGCCAACAACCATTTCGAGGTAAATACTTGTAAAATTTAGAATTTTGTTGCATTAATTTCAATGTCGCATGGTTTAATTTTTATATAAAGAACAATTTTTAACGATGTTTTAACAAGTTCTGTTAACTTTTAACATTGTTTGTAAAATCAGTTTAATTGTATTAATTTACTTGAAAGTATGTTTTTTGTCACAAGAGGTAATTAAATTTATTATTGTATTTACAATTATTTATACTTTGATTGTACTTATTTATAGGTCGTGGTAGGGGTCGAGGACGTGGTTCCCATCAAGTAGGAGATCAGCAGCAAGTAGGTGCACCAGAGCAACAACTGCAACAACGTGTTCAAAAATTAGGATTTCAATCTCCAAGTCCGAGATCGGAAAGATCACCCAGTGTAACTCCGAGTGATAGTTCTATAGAATCTGGACCATGGAAAAGACAACAACAACCGCGGGCATCTACTTCTGGATCTATAGCTGGTATTTACGCAAGATAATTATTTTAATATATTGATAGCTTTAATGTTTTTCACTAAAAGGTGTAAAATTTCGGCGAATATGATTTTTAAGTCTATTTAACTCAGTTTTCAGGAATGAACATTATTTTTTATAATTGTTTTAGGAAAAGTAGAAGAAACTACTACAACACTTAAACAACCAGGGTATCAGGCACAGACAGAACAAAAACCCGTGAAAGCTCAACAAACAACCAAAATTGAAGGTGTTAAGACAGAAGGAAAAAGATATGATCTTGATATTCCACAGAGAAAAAATTTAAGAAAAGGTGGAACTCTTGGTCAATTATTATCAGTTGAAACTAATCATGTTTCCCTAAATATCGCTCCTAAGTATGAAACTGCAATACATTATGATGTACAAATCACACCAGACAAACCAAAAAGATTAATGAGAAGAGTATGGGAAGAGTTTAGAAATCAATATTTGCCGAATAGGTATGTATATAAAAAAAAAAATTTATAATCATAATTCTAATGAAATAATTTATTAAATTATGTGCGTTAATAGCGTTATTATAAAGTTATTAATATATATTTATAAAATTTGTAGTCCAGTGGCCTTCGATGATTTTAAAAATGCATATAGTCCTACGCCATTATTTGAGAATGATTTTTCTGGGGAAGTGACAGTTTCTGAAGATGCATATAGTAAGCCAAAAACATATGTTGTTAATGTAAAATATGCAGCAGATGTAAATTTAAATGAATTATTTAACTATATGGCTACTGGCGGAAGAACAGCAGTACCACAAGATGCATTACAATGTATTGATATTGTGTTAAGAAATTGTTCAGCAATGAGATTTGTTAAAGTTGGAAGAAGTTTCTTTTCCCAACCAAGCGGAAGAGTTGTTAGATTAGGTGATGGATTAGAACTTTGGCATGGATTTTTCCAAAGTGCTGTTATTGGTTGGAAACCATTTTTAAATGTGGACGGTATGTCATATTTCCTGATTAATTAAAAGAACAAAATGAATATTATACAATAAAGTAAAAATGTAACTTATAAATGAATAAATAATTGTTTTATACAGTTGCTCATAAAGGGTTCCCAATTGAACAAACAATACCAAGTTTAATTGCTGAAATATCATCTGAAGGTGAATACACACCCTATAATGAAGGAGATATAAATGACTATAAACATGCTCAAATTCAAGCATTTATAAAAGGTTTAAAGGTAATAACTCAATATTATTTATTTTTATTGTATATAGAATTAAAAAGTATATTTTTATAGATTCTGTACGAGCTTCCAGGTCAACCAGGGAGTCGGCGTTCATATAGAGTAAATGGTTTTAAAGAAATTCCTGAAAGAGCTGTATTTACTATAGAGAATGATCAAAAAACGACAGTTTATGAATACTATCTTAAAAAGAAAAATTATCGTATAAAATATAATAAATTACCTGTTTTGTGGGTAGGACCACGAGATAGATATATTTATTTACCACCTGAACTTTGTACTATAATGCCTAATCAGGTATTAATTGAATTCTTTTAAAAAAATTAATTACATTTTATGATATTTTTTTTAAGGTGATAAATCGAAAATTAAATGAAATACAAACACAAAAAATGGTAAGAAATGCTGCTACATCCACTGACGATCGTAAGGCTAAAATTTTAAATTCTTTAAATTTGGCCAATTTTAATGCCGATCCAGTTGTAAGTGCCTTTGGGTTAAATGTTGGTCATTCTTTTGAAAGAGTAAGGGCACGTTTATTAAGTCCTCCTAAACTAAAATATCAAAGAGAAATAGTATCTCCACAAAAGGGTACTTGGAGATCTGGTACATTTTTAACTCCATCAACTGTTCATTATTGGACAATTATTAATCTTGATAGGAGAACCAATGATGACAGTCTTAATAAATTTGCAAGGAATGTAAGTTTTACATTTTATCATTATTTGTTATATGATTTTAATTACTTTTATTTTATATTTAGCTTAAACAAGATGCACGTCGAATAGGAATAAATATGGAAGATGCAGTTTATCCTTATTTTAGACTTGATAAGAGATTTGATAAGAGTGCTTTTAAAGAAATAATGGAAAAGTTAAAAGCAAAAAATGCAAGTATTGTATTTGTTATTATTCCAGAATATCCGCAGAATATTTATCATCAGGTGATTTATATTATATAACAAAACATCCATATCAAAATTATATTATTAAGATAGGAAAAATAATATTCCTCTTTTAGGTAAAACAAATTGCTGAATTATCTGTGGGAGTTTTAACTCAATGCATTAAATCTAAGACTATGTATAAAATGAGTGCTGCAACTATAGGTAATTTATTACTAAAAGTTAATTCAAAATTAAATGGGACAAATCATACTATTGCTGACATTTGCAGACCAACATGTTTATCTGAACCATGTATGATAATGGGTATGTTATTTTTTAATTAATATTATTTTTACGATATATATTTTAAGATTAAAATAATTTTTTTAGGTGCTGATGTAACTCATCCATCACCTGATCAAAATGACATACCCAGTGTAGCGGCTGTAACAGCTAGTTGTGATCCGACTGCTGCTTTTAAATATAATTTTTGTTGGAGATTACAACAAGCAAGACATGAAATTATTGTTGACTTAGAAGAAATAGTTAAGGAACAACTCTATTTCTTCTTTCAGCAAACTAGACAAAAACCTAGTAGAATTATTTTCTTCAGAGATGGTGTGTCGGAAGGACAATTTCGTGAAGTAAGTGAAAATTGTCACTTTAATTTAATACAATATAAATAACAATAAAATAATTTAAGGTAATGAATGTGGAAGTTCAAGCTATAAGAAGAGCATGTAAAAGTATGCCTGGAGGTGAATATAGACCTCCAATTACTTTTCTTGTTGTTCAAAAACGACATCATACTAGATTTTTCCCAAATAAAGGTGAAACAGATGATAGAAATAATAATGTCCGTGCTGGAACTGTTGTGGATACTGATATTACTCATCCTACAGATATTGAATATTATTTAGTAAGTGATTTTTTGGTTTATAAGTAACTGAATTAATAAGTCATATGTTAACTTTAATTTAACAATTTAATTTAACTTTTAGGTAAGTCATGCGTCCATTCAAGGAGTTGCGCGTCCAACGAAATATCGTGTACTTTGGGATGACTTTGAAATGTCTGAAGATGATCTTGAAAATCTCACATATTATTTGTGTCACATGTTTAGTAGATGCACACGTAGTGTTTCCTATCCTGCGCCAACTTATTATGCACATTTGGCTGCATTCAGAGCTCGTGCCTATTTAGAAGGGTAAGTTTCATAATTATACATAATATTTAATAAATACTAAGATATGAAATATGTGTATTTTTTGCAGGAGTAAAATAAATTTAGATAACTTACAACAAGAACAAAATATGCGAAAAATTAAACAAGAAATTTGTAAAGGTTTTCCAATGTTTTTTGTTTAAAAATGATCGTATATTTCCTTCATTCTTTAAATATATATTATCTGGTTTTTAATAATATTTATGTATTGTGTAAAATTTACATATTTAAAGGAAGGAATAGTTATTATTAAATTTATCACTTATATTTAAGAAGACATATGTTTAACCTCTATAAAATAAGGTTTATGTATTATGATATTTGTTGCTTTTGAATAATATTGGAAAATTACTTTATGCTTATTGTACTGTTTAGAGTTTAAACTTTAGACAGTACTGAAAGGTAAGGAACAGCTTTTTTAATGTTTTATATTATATTCATATATGTCCTATATATACAATTATGTTAAATAAATTTTGGTTAATCAATGTATCGTAAACAATAAAAAGTACATATTGATCATTTTATAGATTATTATTAACTTTATTTGTGAATTTGGGGTAAAAAGTATAGTGTTTTAAACATAACATTTCTTTTATTAATTTTACTAACAATGATTGCACACTCTTATAAATATTTGAGCCTACTTATTACATATAGTATCTTACGTTTTGCGGCAGTTCCAGATTATAGCATGTTTCATATACTTATTTTTAATTACATATTTTTCTTTAAAAGTCATAAAATATATATTTTTTAGAAAGGATGTTTTCATATTATGTAAAATTCGTATTTCAAGTTACTTATAAAATCAAATTGATATAAGAATTTATAACAAAAAAATTAACATGTATAATCTGGAAATGCGTTGAGGTACAAGTCCTTTACTGAATGTTATTTTAGAATGACAATATATTCTTACACGCCTCGCATGTAAAAATACTATCATCATATTTGAACTATTGATTAAAAAACACTTAAATTTTATAATATAAAATGTTTTTGATTTATTTTTATATTGTAATTTATAACATTAAATTAAAAATATGTATTATTATTAGGTAAGAAATTTTGTTTACAAATAAGTATAATGAATTCGCTGTATATGATACAAGGTTCAGGATATGAACAAGATTCAATATGCATCAAATAACTAATATATCGGATAAGCATTGTACAAAAAATAATATTAATATCACAATAAAAGTAGGAATATTTATATATTTATACAAAGAAATTATAAATTAATAATTTTATTACATGCGTATAATATATTATACGTATGTAAAAAAATAATAAATACAAAATTAAAATTGTAACATATTTTAAGTCAGTCCTGAGACAGTTATTTTTATATGCAGAAGCACGTATTTAAAATTAATAACTTTGTACGAAAAACGAAAATGGCAAGTTACATTGACTATTTCAATTCCTGTCATTTTTAAATCTATATCACTTCTTGTACGACTTATCATTACTGGGCAAGAGCAACAATTTTTAAGGATTATTTAAAAAATGTTTTTTCAGTGTTATTTTTTACACAATATATATTAACGATATTAACAATGGATTTATTAATTTCTTATATTATATTGTTACTTTAAGAAAATTAAATTACTCATTTTATTCACTTTTATTTTGAATGTCGCTCTTTTAAAATAAAATCACTGCAAGGTAATTAATTTTGATTTATTCATCCGCGTTTTTTTCTCCATGATCCAGAGTTACATATTCCATTGCCTCTCCACCATTCATTTACATCTTCGTAATATCGTGATGTTGTTATTGGATCATGTAACATAGCGCATAATCGACACCAGAAATAGGTATTAATAAATTCTCCAGTTCCTTTCCACCTGGAAAAAATAGAAAATATAAGTTAGTAAAAATTTTAAAATATATTTGAATTTATCTGGTACTGTCTTACTAAATTTGAAATTACCTAAAATAAGAGTTATATAAATCATCATATTGGTCAAGTCTATGCAAGTAATCAGCTAATTCTCGAGGTGACTCAAATTCATCAACATGTATATAAGAACGGTAAGGTGCACTCCGTTCATAATCTTCAGGTTTTGCGCCCATTACAATTGGTAACACGTTTTGTCTAAAATAATAAGTAATTTTCATTCACACGTTACCAAATATTTTACGTGAAATATTTACATAATAAAACTATTTATAATTTTTTAAAGTAAACAGTTACAATATTTATATAATCTAAATAAAATAATTCATTTACTGTTTATGTATATAACATATTTTTAAACAAATATAACTTACCCTAAACCATTTACATAAAATTTTTCTGTTATATAATCTTTGCAATTTGAATTTTCAAATGCTAAATAAAATTTATAATCGTTATTTAAAAGTTCAAAACAATGTTTTGTATTTGATCGGGCACATTTTAAAGGACCACAACTTCCATATATATCAACCTATAACATTTTTATATATTATAATTATAAAAAAAAAAAAATGAATTTCAATGTTAAAGCATGTAAATATAACTCTACAAAGCAGACTAATTAAATATTAAACCTGAATATATTTTTGTAATTCTCTAGCATATGCAAGTCTTTCATTTCTAGCTCCGCAGTTTGACACAAACCAAGCAACTTTTCTAGTTTTATTAGCAGCGTAATTTCTTTCTTGCGCTATTTGTTTTATTTGAGGATTATAATATGTCCATCTTTCATAAGGTGCTACTATATCACTATCACGTCTATATGTTGCTGTCCAATTAAAAACATCTTGGAATCTCATGTTACCAGTATGATAAGGACATTCCAAGAAGTATAAAATCCAAATCTGAAAAGTTAATTAAAATTTTAATAATAAGACACATTATAATTTTGATCATTTTTATAAATGTACCTGGTAAGACGGTCTAGGTACAGGTGGTAGTAAAAATTGATCCTTATATAAAATGGCATCAGCATCTTTAGCTTCATCACGATTTGCTGTGAGTAAACACCGATTTACTGGACATTTTGAATTAAGGAAGACGTTTTGTCCTGCTGCGCCCAGATTCCATGTAGCCAAACCATTATAAACAACAATTTTTTTAAAAGGTGTTTCTTCTGTATAATCTGCAGGAACGTACATTAATTGTTGAGTTATTCGATCGCTGGTAGGATCTTCTGAAGGAAATAATTTTCTTTTTCTTTGGCCCGTACTGAAATGTATATTTATAGTTTTAATTTAACTTAATATAATTTGATTTTGTTAAAAAAAATTCTACTAATTTTTAAATAATTAAAAATTGTAATTAATACAATAAAAAGATTTTATTTTTCATGTATAAGAATTGTAAACTACTTTTTATTTATTGTAAGATTTTCCTTCTGTTATCTTTATATAATTATGTTTATAATTTTATTTGTTATTATATAGATTAGTGCAAACTTTCTTTGTTTATGTCTGAAGCATAGTAATAAAATAAAATATTTATTGTAATAATTTTAGAAATATGCATAAAAACAGTTATTGTATTGTTAAATTTTGAGTATACATTAAATTGGAAATTAGGAATATTCTTAGAAATAATTACCTAGTTTTTGCGGCAGGTTTCGGTCTAAGTGTACCACCAGCCATAAACCAAGGTTTCTCCTTTTTTGAACTTGTTTCAAACAAATTTTTTAAATTATCATTATTAATATCACGCTGTTTTAAAATCAGTTTGTTGTGCTTTTTCTGTGCATGTGTTGTAATATCTCCGAAATTTATTTCTTCCTTTAGCAAAGCATTGTTTCCTACACCAACATTTTCTAAGTTTCCGCCTCCACTGGATATGCCGTCCGAGTTTTCGGCGGATGATGAAATTAACGTCGACGTCCATCGAGACCAATTTTGACGCACGTTTGTAAAAACGATCACCAGACTTCCACAACCGATAATATAAAAGAAAAGGCGTCGTAATGATAGCCGTGGTGGCATTGCGAAAACCACCAATGGTTAAAATATATACATTCCTGACTGAAAACGAAAAGAAATTTATTTTATTGGACAATATTGTTTACATACTATTCATTAATTTATAAAAAAGAAAAATAAAATTGCTTCAATAAACTTTTCTATCAAAAACTAACAACTTAATAAATAATTGAGAGTAAATTTTCAAAATTCTCATTTCTATGCTGGTTGATAAAAAATAAAACGAAAAAACGATAGAAAGAGATATAGCATAAAATAGCGAAAGAGTAAAAACTAAACTGGTGTTATTATTTAAAAAAATTCGGGATATTTTTCGTAAAGCTGAGTTGTTAATATTGTTTTTGTTTAAATACCATCAAGATAGTATTTAAAACAGATGAAATATTAAAACCGAAAATATATATTTTATATTTATTGATTTTACAGTAACTTTTACCTAACTGCGTATTGATTTCCTTTAAGAAATTGTGTCTTATCATAAATCTGAAATTCATTATCTTCCTTCAATCTTTTAACTTATTCTTTTTTCTTTTCAATCACCCATTCTGCAATGTTAGATCTTTTCTTTTATTATATAAATGTTAAATTTCTTAATAATCACTGTATAACTCATAATTTATTACAATAATATCGTAAAATTTTAGTATTTGCATGATATGTTTATTTGAAATAGAATAATTTTGGTTAGCATGTTCAAATTTTCAACATTGCATGTGGAAAATACTAATTGTGAAACTAGAAAATTTATATTTATTATTATGTATAACGTAGCACGTTACGAAAACTTTAGTATTTTTAGAAAAATTTTATAATATACGCATTTTATGAAAATATTTTATTTTATCATTATTTATGCTTTAAAATGTAAGAGATAATTTCCCGTCAAAAATGTTAAAATACATTTATACTTATAAATGATTTGTGTATTCAAATTAAAACGTAATTTGATAATATAGTCCAGTAAAAAGAGCATTTAACCGTGCATTTTGGGTAGGCAGCAATTTTATTTTTTTATCATATAANATTTCACCCTTATTTTCAAAATTGCGCCAAATAGGCATCGATCCCGACCCCGAAAACTCAAACTTAAGCTTTTGAGAAAGACCCAAAATGCACGGTTGACCTCTTTTTTTGCGCATTTTACTGGACAAATATGGAAATAATTTTTCCGCGAACTAAATCGACAGGAGACACACGCTCTTAGGGTATCAGTATCTCAATCTTTATTTTATTTCAGCATTTTATGAAATTTATAAATTTATTTTATTTATATTGTTGTAGGATATTGTTTTTTGATTTATATTATTGTTTTATTAAAAAAAAAAGATATATTATTTATGTACGTATCTTATTTTATAACAAAAATCTTACCTATATTTTAATCAATTAATTTTATTATAAAATCATTAGCATGCGTGTTAACTAAAAAAAAACATATGCAAGATATGTTAACTTATTGTGTATGATACATATATTTATTTTTGTTTATATATTTTAATTTAAAAAAAAAAAGTGGGGATACTGAAGATTATTTATTATTCATTTTACACCAAAAAACAAGGTCGTAAATATTTTGAAATCTATTGTAAAACCAACATAAAATAATATTATTTTAAATTGAATTTACAAATAAATTAAAAGATCAATCTGACAAGAATAAAATAAATTAACGAATTTAAATGAGAAATAAATATAATAATTTTTTATGTATTACCTTAACATCGGTATACAATAAAACAAGGTACAAAATAAAAATAATTTAAATTTTTGAAGTCCATTTATTTATAAAAAAAGTATGTGTCATTAATACATCTGTCAATTATAAAATTCATAACATGTATGATTATATTTTAAAAACATATTAAAGTTTTTTATTTTACTGAAAATTATCACTTTAATTGTAAAATAATCTAAAATATTGTTACATAAAATTATAAATTTATTTTTAAAGTATTTTCTTATCATGTCATATATTTAAATATCCAGTCATAAATACAAATAATGTTTGCAATAAATATTTAAGTTACAGTTATATTTATATTTCACATTTAGTTTCCGTAAACAGTAATTGAAAAAAAAAAAAAATACACGGAAAATTCTATATGTAAATTTTGTTTAATTTGTAATAAAATAGTAGGTAATAAAAACAAATTAGTAAAATGTTATTCATTCACTTAACAAGTTATTCAAAATAAATATGAATTTGATGTTACTATATTGGTGACATTTTTCCGTAGTATTTATAATGATAAAATTTTGTTACTAAGCCAGTTGTTTTAAAAAATGTTAAAAATGTGTTTTTTATGTTATATCTTTGTTGATTGCAGCTTATTTATTTTTTTTATAAAAGTAAATCAAAATTAAATACAAATTTTTTATTTTCAGTATTTAAAATGAAAACTTCCAAAATACCTTGAATCAAATTTGCAGATTTCTTGAAAAATAATAAAAAGATTCGGGTGAATTTGAAAATGTGCATTTTTTTTTCGTTTAAGCCATATTTATAATTTACAAAAAATTATCCAAATACGCACGAAATTTCTCAAAAACTAAAAAAAGATGTGCAGGAATTAAGCATTTTTCTTTTATTTACGACTTATTTATGATTTTTGAAGCATTAGCTAAAATTTCAAAAAAAGAAAGTTATACAAGGTGTCCCAAAAGGGTCGGGGTATTTCCGAAGTTTGGAAACCTCTCGAACATTTCAATCGCAAAATTTTATCGTTGAAGATGATCTGTTGGTTTCAATTCTTGCACAAGCTGAATTTTGTAAAGTGCAAATCCTTATAATTTTTTGTAAAGACGATTTTCGAACGTTTTGGGTCAATTATTATTGCTGAGTTTTCAATGTGCACTTTTTTGTAAATATTTCGAAAAATTCTCAAAATATGCACAAATTTCTTTTTATTTAAGCCCATTTTACAGTTTTCGAAAAATTGATAATTTTCGTTAAAAAAGTAAGGCTATACATCAAAGATTTTTAAAGATTTTTTAAAGTGTACTTATCTTGGAAATTAATAAATATTTTAAGCTGAATTTTGAAAATTTGTAAGTATTATTATTATAAAAGTAAATAAAATTTACATAAAAATTTTTAATTTTAAATTTAAATTACATTACATCATTGTAAAAATAATATATACCTAAGTTTATTTAATGATAAGTTAATGTATTTATCATTTGTTAATAAAACACTGAAGTATAATACAGTATAATAAAATTTTATTTTAATTAATATAATGTTAATTACCTACTACAAATTTTGTCTGTAAATTCTTAAATGATTAAAACATTCTTTAAGATAAAAATATTTTTTATTTAGAAAATATATTTATTTATGTAAACATAATTTACTTATTCAAATGTTTTGATATATGAATTATATTTTTTTTTATTAAAAAAATTGAAA
>CM008233.1:4262090-4276650 GCA_002278615.1 Pogonus chalceus | reverse complement strand
TTTTTTTTTGCTTTTATGGTACATTAAGTATATAAAAATTAAAACACTACATTATATATAAATAAATAACCTATAAAACAATTAAAATAAACGTTAAAGATATTGTAAAAGTTAAAAACATTGCTATAAACGAATATTTCAAAAATTGTGCTTAACAATAGATACTTAATATTATAAACTTCAACAGTAACTTATTTTAAATTATTTGCCATTCATACTGGGATACAATTACTGGGAAATATATAAAATTTTACAACTTATTTCAAAATAATTTTTACAAATAAAGTAAAAAATTAACAAAATAATGGTTGCCGTTAGAATCTTTGTTCATGTTACCGGTCACAAGTTGGTAAATTTACTGGGAAGAATACGTTAAGCTCTATAACTGAAGCGAAACCAAGGAAAGCAATGTACATCAGCAAACAAGTTAGTCCAACCTTCCAATCTAACCTATAAAAAAAAAAAAGTGTTCTTTAATCAGTTCAGAATTACGAAATAAAAGTGTTTATGTTCCGGTCTCAAAGTTAATACACACTGAAAATATCACACAATTTTCTGTTCTAGTGCACTTCTTGCCTAAACTAACGAACTAAAATTCTGCATTTGTATTTCAAAACAAAACAAATTACTTCATCTACAAATAAAATTATTGTGATTTCACTTATCATTTACTACAATTAAATTTATTTTGTGCTGGTTAAAACGATTTCTTTTAAAATAAATATGTTCTATTTTGTTTATTCTTGAACATACTTTATTTAAAATACTTCAATGATTTCTGCTTTTATTGTATAAAAAAAATATATTCTAGTTGTAGGGTAATAATTGATCGTATAATCTTTTTTTGTAAATAAAGAATATTTAATAGTTTAAAATTAAATATTATTCCTAACTTAAATAGTATAGAAATTTTAAGTTGTTTTTATGACCAGGTATAGTCGTCGCCACGAATCAATGTAATTACATAATAATAAGCAGATAATTTAGTTTGATATTATTATGTTTTTCATCTTTTTAATGCTTAGTTGATATACTTTTCAATAATATCAAGTACGTCTTAACTATATTCTAAAAAATATTTATGCAGTGCACGCAGATTTTGTTTACAGTTGTTACTTCTGTACAAAGCGTTTATGTATATAACAACAATGGCTTTTTCGGACATATATATGTATAAAACTTTGCAGATCGCGGGATAGTACCATGTAAGCATACAATAATTATGCAATTACATTGTTTCGTGGCGACGATTACAGAAATTCAGATATTCTAAAAGAGCTACAAAAATCTTATAAGATCTAATTTTACAAATCTATATATGAAATAAAACTTTACATTAAAATTATTGTTAGGTTAAGCTTTGAATTGTTTTTTTTTTTTTTGAAAAATTTATTTATTAACAGTAATTTTAGTACCTATTTATTTTTTTAAATAAAAATTAAGATTTTAAAATTTGCATTTCTAAAAAGAAATAGTTTTTATTTATATGTAACTTGTAAAATTTCCAGATCTAATAAAATCTAAAACACCAGTCAGGAAAATTAAAATTCAATTTAATGAAATGTTTATAAGATAAGATCTAATTATGTTTTTGGTGGTCCAATATTTTGGTCTTGAAATATAAATCTATGAAGAACTAATTAGATCTAACTCTTTTAAGAGAGGAAAATGAAAAGAAGAAAACCGTATAGGCAACTCTATAAAAAATAAAATACTAAATTTAAATCAAATGAAATTTACAAATAATTAGATCTAACAATGTCTTTATAAAATTTTAAAATTGTCAAATAATAACTAAAATTAATATAGATTTATATAGATCTAAAAAGATCTAATAAGAGAATAATTCATATATGCAAAAATGTTAACAAAAACTATAAATGTTATCGATTAAAAATCATTAATAAATAATATTTAGTTTAAAATTGGAATAAAATAATTTTAAATAAGAATTAATTGAAAAATGTACTTACTTAAATCTATTGCATGCGAAACTAGTGTACAGCATAATAAGAGTTGAAAACAATGAAATGGCACTATAAGTCAATCCGGAACTATTGATATTAACAAAATGTTCTCCAGGAATTTTCGGGAAATACCAACTTTTTATTAACCACGGTAATCCCAAGCATAATAATATATCAAAAGTATTTGAACCTATGGAATTGCTGACACCCATGGAACCATGTCCTTCAAATTAAAACAAAAAATAAATAAATATAAATAAAATATTAATTAACAAAAATGAATTACCTTGATTAGTAACAATAACACTAGCAACAGCTTCAGGTACACTTGTCCCCGCTGCCAAAAATGTCAATCCCATCACAGAATCAGGAATATTAATTGTATCACCTAAAATTCAAAAATGTCCAGTAAACACTCGCAAATAAATTAAATGTCGTTATAAATTTAATAGCATCTAAAAGTGACTGAAATTTATTCCATGAATAAACAAAATATTTTTAACAATTTCAATAAAAATGCAATATGCATGATGTTATCTTTTCATTCTCATATACGTGTAATATTAAAATTTAGATTAGATTTTACTTGAACACCGACGACATTATTGAAAAAAAACGATAAAAACGCGATAGTTTTTTACTGTTTCTACACATTCTTGAAATATTCATATGGAAAATATTATGATTTTATTAAATTTTACAGTTAATTCAATTTTTTTTTGAAATCTCAGATTTTATATTTATATAATTCAGGGTAATAACTTACCCTTAGTATGATTTAAATATCTAAATGATGTTTTTATTATGATAGATAAAGATTTTGGCAAATTAATTGGCAAAAATTTGCTAAATTCGCAGTGTTCTTCCATAAAGATATAATATCAACCAAACAAAATCAAAATATTGACTTGAACATTAATCAAAAGTCCAACACAAACAAATAATGATATACCTAAAACTTCTTACACCCCAAATAAAATAAACATTCTTTAATAGTTTTTTAAACTGAGTATCAGTTTCACTTTACAAAGAAAAATTAAATATACCCGTCCCTTAATTTCGATTCCACATAGATTTGTTTTACAAGAATAAGAACCGCGGAAGTAAAATCTGTAAATTTATTTAAAAAATAATGGTAAAAAAAATATAGATATATTTTTAAGCTTGTTTCGTTGAAAATTACGTTATACATTAGTCGCCACGAAACAATGTAATTGTGTAATCATTGTACGTTTGCATGGTATCGTCCCGCGATTTGATAAGAGTCTGTGTTATATGGCTGATACCATTTTCACATCGCGTAATATGGAAAGCTCATTATAAGAGTAGCGTTTTGCATGAGGTAAATACTTCTAGGGAAATATATTTTCTGTTTGCGTTATTTAATTCACATAAATAGAGTTAAAATTATCCGCGCAAGAAGGAGATTCGCATAAAAGGTGTCGCGTTAATTAACGAACAGGTTTATTAAAAACAGTTAGTACTATAAATAAACACAGAATAAAACAATTTTTTTTATTCTAATAAATAAATATTTTAATAAATTCACTACAAATTGTAAGTCAATAATTAGAAAATAAAAGTTATACAGACAGTTTTAGATTTGTCAGAAATATATTCTAATAGTTGTTTTAACAAAATGAGCCAGAATATTTGGGAAATTAGCAAAAAAATTTTCTAATAAAAAAACTATTTTATAAGTTTATTTCACTGAGACTATGCACATTAAGGTTTGCCATATCAGCCAGATTTCAAGAGTCCAGAAATAAAATAAAATTAACAAAATATGAACAAAAAGTATTTAAGTTATTAAAACATGGTTTGCTTAATGTGACCTCCAAATTTATTAAAATAGTTAATGTCAAATAAAAATACTGTAGATTTGTATCGATATAATTATTTCAACAACAAAACTAATTATATAAATCTAATTGTAAATAAATTTAAAAAAATACTATCTGTATATTTTTTATAAACCTTTACTATAATCGATTTTTCTGTAAAACATCTAAATAAAATAAGGTTATTTATAATAGCTCGTTTTCTAACTAGCCTATAAGTGTACAAAATCATTATAACAAGTCTAGAAAATATCAGGCTTATTAAAAAAGCTAGATTATTTTTTAAATAGCAAGGCAAATTACAGAATGTAGGCGTGTTTTACATATAGTCGTCGCCATGAAACAACGTACTTACATAAGAGTAAGCAGATATTTTCCTTAGACATACGTTACTATCTTACTTAACTTCTTGACGCTTTTTCGCAACACAAGCGTTTCAAATCGCGGGGCGGTACCATGTAAACGTACAATGATAACGCAAGGACTATGTATGTATATAACGTTCAATGTTTTTGTAAAGACCCATATAAACAATGATTCAACACCTCTTAATAATAAATTACTGAGATTCTTTAATAAATATGCTATTCGTAATTACCAAAGCTTTTTTTATTTTTCCTTTCTAAATGTACTTTTAATTCAAAGTTAAGTTTTGTAATTATTTACCTAGTTTAAATATAGTTAAGTTTCCTTTTTAGAATTTATCGAAATATTAATTCGAAATTAAAATAAAAAAGTGAAGAAAAGATAACAGTGCTTATTTATTTAATAAAATTTAATATTTCTACTTACCAACAATAGTAATAAGCCATGCAGTCACATAGGAAGTAGATCCAATCCAAATAATACACATAAAAAAAGTTAAAGGATAGAGTCTTGGATATTTTCTGCAATCCGGAATCGTGCAGTACAAAACAAGTGAAATTGGCCAAGTAAACACCCAGAATATTTTACCCCAAGTTGTATGTTCATCTGGCCACGACCACAATTCTATCGATTCATCTGCAGAAATATAAAATATTTGTTTTCACAATCGAATCAATGTGATATTCAGTTTTTTTTTTTATTTTTCAACAATGTTGAGTCAACACAAGATGGGACCAGGATTTGAAATACGCAAAACATGTGTTGTAGTGGTCTAAAGTATTTTATATTTATATGTATCTGAAATAATCGAAATGGAGATGGGAAAAGCAGGAAATATTTTTACAATTTACGTAAATTGAATTTATATAGCAGCAAGAGAATACTTTGATACAATCTAAAATGACATCGAGTATATTTTATAATTTACTTGTTCATCTTTGTAAGTTGGTTTCCTTGGACAATATATTTTCTCATCGCAATTCTGCGCGATATATTGAAGGATTTTTATTTATTTCTGTTTCTAGTGTTGATAGCTTTATTCTAGTCTAGTGAAATTGCTTGCACGTGGCTTGAAACTAAATGTTGTTTGTTACAAATGTAGTTCAATGTTTTTATATCATTTCTTTCGATGCATTTTGATGTATGTTTCAAAGTGAATGAGTAGATTGTCAATTCTATTGACTTGAATGCAATTCAATTATTTTTTAAATCTTTATGCTATATTGTTTTGGAAGTACAAGATAATATTCTTTTATTTTCATGTCTTTAAATAAAAATAATGTATTTTCTTACAAGCGAATGTAAAACTAACTTTTAGCATTAAGTTTTTAACACCTTCCCTAGGGAAATAACTAATATATACAAAAGATTAAATGCCCCGCACTTATTATAAAATATACAATTAATACGTAGTAAAAATGTAGAAAACTTTACATATATAAAAACAATTGACTAAATACCTAAGTGCCAGTTTCAACAAGAATTCTTAAATAAAATCACTGATATGATTTACAAAAAGGCAACATAGTAGAAATAGATTTTTCTTTAACAATGTTATTACTTTTATTAAACTCTTTAAATAATTTTTGCACGAGAAAAAGTTTAAAATATCAATTTTTTTATATTATTATTGACAATTTATATATTTTATTATTTTTTATATTGTTAACACACATCATTAAAGAAAAGTTTATTATACGAGAATGGTTTGAAAAATTCGTGACTGCATGAACTTAATTTTTTGACTTTATAAATAAACTGCGTTTAAATGCTATTTAGTAATATTTAAAATTCAAAAATTCGGTAGTTTTTCATGTTAAACATATATTTTTGATAGACCATAGATTGAAAAAACAAAAAAAAAATATTTGTATTAAAACGACTTATTTCTTTCTTAGCTTTAATTTAAAATTATAATAAAGCGCACAATCAAGACCAGTAATAAATTTATTTTTTCTATTCTGCTTCTATTTGCTAAAACTCTATTTACATTATTTTCTAAAAAAATTATTTGAAGGACTTTGGAAAGTAAGTAAGTTGTAAGAATTCAAGTTGAGTTCAGAATTTAAAGCGAACTGGTTAAGTTATAGTCATTTGGAAACTGTTAATTTAAATTAAAAATGAGTGATAACTTTAATCGTACTTCCAGCCGTTTAGAGGTCAATCAAAACAATTTTAGAATTAAATATTTCTAAGGTTGGTAATTTTTAAAAATATTAATATTTTAAATATACAGTAACTTTTATAAAAATAGAATTAATATTAGAAGCAAAATTTATGAATATTGATAAAATTTGTAGTAAAATGTGATAAATTAAATTTTATCCTAAATTTTTTATGTCAAATTCATTTAATTTTTGTTGTTTTATTTAAATATTTTACGGTTTTAGTTTAATAAGAACTTTAAGCATATGAGTATGAAAGTATTTAAAGTTTTATATTTTAATTTAAAATATTCATATCTTTACAACTACCTGTTTAAAACTTTAAAAAACTTTAAATGAAATTTCAAGTGAGTTGGTTAGAAAAATTCAGTAAGTGGTCGTAAGGCCATATTGTTCGTTTGTCTAAAACTCTAACAAGAGTGAGAGCAAAGCACATGTATTCAATGAGGGTAACCCCTATGACTTATGCACGGCGTATGTCGCTTGCCTACAGGCGTCGCTTTCAACGAACCTGCAGAATATATTTATTTATTATTCTTTCGCTTTTTTCGTTATGTTGTTGCTTACTGTCTAACTGTAAGATTCACAACAAGAACGGCTGGATTTGGAAATCTAATAAATAGCGACGAATAATAAAACAGTCAGACAAGGAATTTTTCTTATAAAATTTCCTTTTAGCATGTTTCAACAGGAGTAAATGCGAAAATGAAACCCTCATTTTTCTTTTTTTTATTATTTATTTTCTTTTTTCGTCAAATGATATCAAGGTCGAATTAATATAATGATTTAAAATTTCATATTTTTAATTGATTATTTAATTATTTCTTTTCGTTTTCTATTTGTATCAATTTGCAACTTTAATTAATATTTATGTTTTTAGAAGCAAATTTATTTATAATTTGTATTTAATAAATAAAGTAATATTAATTTACTTGAATAAAATAGATATGTAAATCAAATTAAAAAGAATGCAGTAATAAATCTTACCAAATTCTTCGCAATCCTTTAAAGTCAATTCAACATCTCCTAGTGCATCAACAATACCATGACCATTACTCATGGTGTTGTTGTTATTTCCGTTTGTTTGAGCTGCATATTTTTCCGTGTCTTGTCCTAGCAGTGGTGAGTGTTCTGACAACTCTTTGTAGCGCGGTTTACCACTACCACAACCGCAACAACTTCGTACTAGACGATGAACTACTCGACTGATAGATGTGTTGAAATACATAGCTGAAAGGAAATTAGATTAAATTTTATTTTTTACATAAAATAGCGGAGATTTAATTTAAAATTCAAACGAAAATTAATAAAAAAACAAAGTAAATAAAATATAAAAATGTAAAAAAAAAAATAATTTTATTGGAACTTAAAACAAATTTTATTTGCAAAATGTTAGTTCATTTAAATTATTTATCGATAAGAGAACGGGTACCAAAAAAATTAATTTATATAAAAAACTGCAGAGATTAAAGAAAAACATTATGGCAACAAAGCTTTTTTTACGATTTCATGACCGTTTTATCCTGATAAACAGGTTAAATCCTGTAGTTTGACTAGAAAAAACTTGATTCCAAAACGATAAATGAAAATTAATTTTCATTTTATGAATGGAATGAAGAGTAAAATATTGCGCATTAATTAAATATTATCTATAACTATAGCTTAAAGTGAAAAATATTTACAATCAAAATAAAAAAATGTGATATACATAGATACTTAAGATATAAAAATTCTAATTGCAAATATTAAGAAATATGTGATAAAAATTTAAGAAGTAAATTAATAAAAATAAAAATATTGTTGCGGATTCTTAACTATGAAATAATTCATTTCATAAATATTTCAAAAAGATTTTCAATTTAAATTTACTAATTTAATAACATGAAGAGGAGTAAATTGAAAAAAATAAATAACAAAATGGTTTATAATTAATTATATTTTAGTAAAAAAAATCAATAAAATATCGATAAGAGACCAAATAAAATTATTCAAAGACAGGTAAAATGGCTAATTCAAGAAAAAAATAGTTTTATAATCGTCGACACGAATCAAATGCATTATATAATAATAAGCAGATGTTATATCTTCGACATACGTAACTAGTTTTTTCACCTTGTTAACATTTTATTTTTGTTTGCATATATTGGTTACTTCTTTAAAAAATTTCGTGTATTGCTAAACTTTTTAACACATAAAACGTTTTAGATCGTGAAACGATATCATGTAAACGTATAAAGATTGCATAATACATTTGATCCGTGGCGCCGAATATATTATCCGTTTCTTGAATAATCTTGTAAACTTATTCATTATATAATTAAAAATAAGTAAAATTTCGTATGACATTTAAAATAATAATAAAAAAAAATAATCATTATGCAAAGAAACAGATTTAGATTTATATAATTGATTTTTGTTTCACAACTATCGTATTTTGGCATTATATGAATTAATCTATCATAAATAGAAATAATAAATACCTCCAATATAGAACAAGTAAGCTCCAACAAGAAAAGCAGCTTCATACCACCAAACTTGTTCGTCTCTAAGAATAAAAATCAACATCAAAACTGCAACTCCGTACATCAAACTGTCTCTACTTACTGGCCACCAGTCCAGTTGTAGAACCTAATAAACAAAAACAAAATACATACAATTGAATTTAAAATTAATATAAATAATATAAAAATAAATAATTACCATATTTGAGAAGAGTCCACAGCAAGCAGGTACAGCTAAAACATTAAAAACAGCCGATCCTACAATTGTCCCAACCCCCAAATCCCCTTCAGTGATAAAAGTCCCGACGCAGTTAATAAACAACTCCGGACTAGAACTAGCAATAGCCATAAAAGTAGCCCCAGCAACATCTTCAGCAAGATGAAGACCTAAATAAATACAAATAGTTATTAAATGCAAACATACAAAAATGGTGTAGGATGAATTAATCAATTTTATTATAATTTTTCTGTGACGCAAATGCTATTCATTAACTGAAGAATATATACTTGATTATGATTTTCAATAAAGGAAATTAATATGACGTCTTTAAGTCGATGATTAAAACAATTTATTTTAATTTTACAAATGCAGTGATTGATTTTTTTTAACATGCTGCAATTAATTATTTCAATTAATTTATCTCATTTCAAAGATACTTAAACAATGTTATTTAAAAACCGTTTTTATCAAACATTATCTTACAATTTCTTCTAAAATTAGAAAATATATAAATATATTTTTAATAATTTGACAAAATAATAGAATATATGGTAAACAATAATTTAAATTATATTCCAGTTTTGTTATGTATGTAAATAAATTAATTAATATATGTTTCCTTATTAATTAAATATTTTAAATCAGAAAAATTGTAATTTTTCTCTTTTTTATAAAACCATAAACTAAAAAATTATATAAATTCAATTTTTTAAATATTTAAAATCATTAAATCACTCAAAAACAGCAGTTTTTATAAACAAGAACAAATATAATATTTATTCTTTGAATTTGCTTTAAGATATTCATTTTTATTTTATCTAATATTTTGTGTAATCAACTTATCAAATAAACACATTTAATTTATATTATTATAATTTGTACTTTTATTATTAAATAAATACATCCTAAGGTAAATAATAAAATTATGATTTGAAATCATTCTACCAAAGATAAGTTTTCACGAAGGAAATAATGTCATAAAAGAAAAATTGAAGCAAATTATGCCAACAAACTGTATGAAAGTAGACAAGAAATAAAAAAAAAGGGTGTTTCGAAATGGCTATACTTAAAGGTAAAATCAATATGGGTGCTGTAAGGTCCCATAACGCACTGTATAGCTATTTAATATAAAATAACTTCTAATAAAACTAATCTAAACTAAATATCTTACTACAATTAAAATTTTCTAGTATATTTTCATTATCAAGATTAAGTAAATTCCTTAAAGTTGCTGATATATTAATTAAATACTGAAATAATACAGGAGGTAGAGTTTAGAAATTTATTTAAACTAAATGAGGAATTCAATAGTAAAATTTTCTTTATTCATGTAAGGACAAATATTTAAATACAAAAGTTGTTCGAAATTAAAATGTACATCCAATGAGAAAAATAAAATTTCTATCTTAAAGCAGTTTATAGAGTGCCATGCAAAATAAAATTAATAACTTTATTTGACNAGTTCTTGTATTTATGAATTTCTCTGTAATCTTGTCCTTATATTTAAAAATTAATCAAATAAAATATCGATGAAATTGTTAATTTGTGTTTTTTTATTTGTATAAAAATTAATTATAATTTTTAAGCTACACTTCACAATTAATATTTATATAGGTCTGTATAATTTTTCGTATCAAATTTATTTTATTGCGAAGTAAGTCTGCATTATTTTAATCTTCCTTACATTAAAATAATAACTTAAAAGATATAAACTGTTAAGAAAGTATTTGTTTTATTTTGCACTGCTTAAAATTGATTTTTTTTTTACCTGTAACTTGTAACAGGATCATTGTATATTATTAAAACGAGTCTCATTTGATGCATATTTTAATTCTGAACAACTTTTGTATTTAAATAATTGTCCTTACATTAATAGAGAAAAATTTATGGCTAAAGGAAAATAATACCATTAAATTACCAAGGATTTCTAGATTTAAAAAAATGAGCAAATAGTTAAAAACAATATATACAGTTTCTTCTTTCGTGACAGGATGAAACTAATTTAGATGGAGTACCCAGATATATTAAACTAGAATGCAACAATATTTAATCTCCAGGAAACATTTGCAGAACTTAATAATAAAATATTTAATTTTAAAGTTTTAAAAATGATTTTTTACCGCTGCAGAGCTTTTTCATTGCAGGTACAAAGTAGTCATCGCAAACAACTGCTAATAAAATGAAACAATAGCAAGCAATCATTGCATGTATTGCAACCCATCCTTGCTGACGCTGCTCTCTAGTTAGTCCATCGGATGGAAATTCATGGATTGCAGCTGGAGTACAGTTAACACCTTCCGGTGCAGCCAACAGGTGGCGACCGGGGATACTGTCGCCATTGTTAGCGTCTAAAAATAAAATTAAATATTTTAAATACATATTTACATTTCATTTCAAGTAAATTAGATTTCATATAATTTTTTATAATATTTCAAGGTGTATTTGCGAAGTTAGAAAATATCACTTGTGATTTATAGTATAAAAATTAAATACCAAATAAAAATACACATTACTGGAAATGGAATGGTTTTTAAACGGGAAAAGTTATCTAACATAACTTTAAGTAGCGTTAATGTTAAAAATTTTATCTAGTAATTGTATTTTTTTATAAAGCAAGTCATTGTTACGAATAATCAAAAATGCTAGATATCTAAAGGCTACCTATCGTAACCTTTTTTAGCATTAGTCCTAAATATTCTATATAGCAAATGTTTTTATATAAATCAAATGAAACTTAGAAATAAATTTCTAAAAAATAAAGATTTTTAAAATCAAATTATTATAGTTTTTTTTTTATAAAATGAAATATTTAAAATATTAACATTTAATCAAAGCTTTTACAATTGTTATTAAATTAAACCATATTTTTATGAATCAGTTATTATCAATAAATTATGGCAAATAAGAATAAGAAAATTTCTTAATGCTAGAATGATTCGAGAAGTTATAAAAATATAAGAACTGTTTCTGTCTGATAAAGATAACTGTACAATATAATTAAGAAAGTTTTTGTTGTTTAAGATTTAAATAAATAAGAAAATAAAAAAATTCAAATTTGGCAAATTATATTTTTAATTTTATGGTTCTAATATGTTATTATAAAGTTATAAATTCAACAATTAACTTGTTGTGTTGAACAATTATTGATTTACAAAGATATTCTTTAAAAAATATCTATAGTTGTCGCCGCGAAACAATGTAATTGTGTAATTATTGTGCGTTTACATTGTATNCAATTATTTCTTTTATATATTTAATAATTTAGTTTTATCTTTTTTTTAGAGGAAATTCACTCTGAGTGCTTCAATATTATACATAATTTCAAATTACATTAAATTTATGCATCAATGAAACTATAAATAATAAAATACCTGTTTTAATTAAACGTCTCATTAAAATTAATTATATTGTGTTACTTTTTATGTATATCTCTTTCCAGTATTTTATTTTTATTACAAAATAAAACATATTCCAGAATCAACAAATAACAATTTCACTAATTACAAAGCATAAATATAAATTTTGTTTATATATGTTAATCAAAATATTATCTTAAATAAAGTTATTCCCGTTTACATGAGTTCGGGAATTTATTTTTTCTATATTATTTTATTAAATATGTATTTTTAAGATTAATTTTCCTAAAAAACAAATTATGTAAATGAATTATTCAAAAGCTATCAAACGTTTAATAAAACAGCCTACTTCGATTTATTGAAATAAAATTATTTAATTGTTTTACTTGTTGTGTTAAATTAACTTTAAAGTAAATCAATTAGTGAAATTAATGTATAAAGAATATAAATATAAACATAAGTTTATTTTTAGATACAATAGAAGTCATGACACTATTACTTTTATCAATAAAAGTTTATCAAATATTCGAATTAAATATTATTATTTATTAATAAATTTATCTTTGTTAATCGAATTATAAAAATTACTCTCAATCATTCAATGATGTTTACTATATTGACAAAAATAAAATCGATAATTTTTTCGATAAAATTTCAATGAATATTGACTCAGATTTTGTTATTTTCCATTATTTGTTACATACAGATGTATACTTATCTTATAAATTTATTGTTAACTAGAGTATGGAAAAGACCCAAAGTATATTTTTATATCACCTCTTTTACTGAATTAACTATTATTGTCTTACAATTAGTAAGATTAGGTTCATGTTTTATATTATCAACAATTACTATAGATACATATTCCAATTTTATGAAAAAATGTGGTTAAAATATCAAGTGGCACTTGAGATTTAAATGTACGTGCCAAATTGATTGTACATTGTTTTTAGAGATATTAAATTAATTATTTATGTGATTTGATTATCTTTTAAATTGTTTTTATACTAAATATAGTAAATTTACTTATTTCTTCGTTTTATAATCTTTATTAATAGTTTAGTTTATTTTATCAGAAATTGACTTTCTTTTGTTTTTATTATTAATATATTTAGTTTAAACAGTATTTTGATAAATTAACCTCAAAATTATAATTTGAAATCTATGTTATCATTTTACATGTTTTGATAAACGTAATTATTTGTAGATAAATGTTATAAATCATATCAACACTTTTATTTATACTAAAGATGATAAATATGATATTAATCTGTTATTTATTTTTATAAAAAATTAATTCAATAATAATATATTTACCTTGTGCATCATGTGTATTCGATTGTTGCTTCCCCCGTGTTAATGAACCAATAAATAAATACGTCACAGTTATACCTAGTACACAAATAATTCTAAATACTAGCGCTAATTTAGTACGTTTAGTCCGTAACAACATAGCCATTCTATAACAATTAAAATATTTGTCAGGAAATTGTTGTGTTTAATATATTAAATATAAACACTTCGATAAACGAAATAATTTTTAAAATGTTAACAAAACATTCAACTGTTAAAGTCACAGCACTTCGCGATTTTATTACCGCACAAAACGAACAGTTGAACAACGTTTTGAACAATTGCGTCGATTCTAGTTTATGGTATTTGAATTTGTTGTTACATTGAATATCGACGATTAAGTGTGTCTCTGATCACAAGGAGAAGGTTTTTATATTATCAAACACTTGTTAGATAATCTACAGTGGAAAATTATTTTATATCATTTATCTTACAATTAGTTACAGGTAATCAGTTACCTACGAAGTTTATTTACCTGATATTGAATTTTAAGATTATTTTTTTCGTCTATTACAAATATTTATGTCTATGCATTTTGTGTATCTAAGAAACTTCTAGATTTGATAAATAAAAAGTATAAATTATATTCTGGAAATGCATTTTTATATTTTTCTTAATAACATTTAATATGTTGATAAAAACGAAAATAATTATATTTAAGTAATTAAATTTATCTTTATTTTAACTATTTTTTCTTGAATTTATATTACGAAAAAATGACAATTTTTTTTCCTTTTTTTTTTTAATATAGCAATTCAAATGTATTTATTTATAAATTTATACTAAATTCA
>CM008233.1:4217141-4235248 GCA_002278615.1 Pogonus chalceus | reverse complement strand
TTTTCTAATCTATATAATACCTTACGATAATTTATTTTAATCTTGTATACAATATTTATTCTTTAAGTTCTACAGAAACTCTAGAATTTTCAAATCAGTGCGTTCTATGGAATATTTGAAGAATAGTCACAAAAAACGTAAAATTATAAAGATATTAAACAATATTTTGTTTTTTCGAACAAAATTTAAGTCGAAATCGAAATAATAATTTATTCTTTTGTTCAAAAATATTTTTTTTTAAGTTGTTAAGATCAGTGGACTTGTAAACAAAAATTTTAAGTAACTGTTTTACAAAATAAATAATTATATGTTAAAACAAAATACTACCAGAAACTTTGGTTATAAATTAATTATTTGAAATTAACCTATTCACCGTAAAACAAATGCATACACCTTTAAATAAAATTAAAATGACTTTCAAGAATTCAGCAAATTATAGCATTTAACATAATTAAATACTATAAATAGTGTATTCATAATAAGTAAAACCTGTATAATATTCCTTTTGAAAAATGAAATACAACAGCACATTCCAAATGCACACTTACACATTCTACACTCAACTATTATCAATGTTAAAACAAACTGAAAATAAAATATTAATTGCATAATACGATAATATAAAAGCGATTAAATTTCAATTAAAATTATTATAAAATTAATAAATTAATACTTATTTATTAACAATAAATCCTCAAACGAAAACATGATTAAATAGTTGATTAAGATTATAATATGGTTAGTAATAAATTTTTATTTTTATTTTTTCAATATATTTTCTTTTTTTTTTTTTTTAATTCATGAGTAAATTCTTAATTAAAATAATATGAAATTTAATGTTACTTTTTGGATCAATTTACTGTAAGCGTCTCACTTTTACGGTATAGATATATTCAAGCATAACAAAAAGTGAAACGGAACTGAAACTTCTAAAATATTGTCCAAATGGGTATCACAGGATATAGTAAGGTATAAAAGCCGTTATGTTACACTTCTTCGTTATGCTCCTAATTATTTGCTACGTTTCTAATGATTTAAGTGCGTTACATATTTTCGTTATATGTATATAATATTAGCAATTTGTTCTTGTGTCAATTTTTTTTTTTTTTTCTTTCAAAAATTTATTATATAAGTATAAAGAGAGAATTAAAGATTAAAGAAAAAATTCAATAATATCAAGCCAAAATTAGGGGTGCTGCAGTTACACAGTGCCTATAAAAGCAAAACCTGATAGTTATTGTAGTTTATAATAATTTGATTCTAATAACTGTTTTGATTTAAAAGTTTAGTGTTATATAATAATTTATATTTTAGAAAAATCTCTTATTTCCAAACTATAAACTATTATAGTCAAATACTTGAAAAATATGTTTTTTAAGTATTTACTGGTTCCAAAATTAAATTAATATTTATTCAGACAATATTTTAAAGTTATATAAGCATCAGACAATAAATGAAACGCTAATCAATTAAATAAAAACAATAACAAAAGAAAGAAACTAATTATTAATGAAGTGTATCAAATTTACAATTCATATGTCAATTGAAATTAGATTTATCCGGAAATAAAACTACTAAAACGTAAACAAAGGTCATTTATTATCAATGCATCAAAGAGAATAAATAAATCAAAAATTAATTTTTCATTTATCATCCTTTACATAATACCTATAAGTTTTTGTCACTTGTCTAAAAAAATTAAAAAATGTGTCATATTACTTGTATTGATTCGTTTTACTGGTAATATATATTTCGATACGGAGTAAATAAAAGCATGGTTCTTTCGTAAAATGTCCTCGTTATTGTGTTGATAATGCACGTAGTACAGAGGCAAGATAATGGCAACAGGTGCGGTTTTATTCAATGCATGTTGATGTGTATTGAAAATTGGAGATACTATGATTCTTCTTTGTGATTGTGATTAAAAAAGGCTTGGACTATTTACGCACGGCAAAATTAATTTTCATTTGTAAACACTATTTTCATTGCATTTTATATATGTATGTTTTGTTTACTTTAATTAGCTTGTTACTATATTACAATCTATTTGAGCATCGATTTTATTTTAGTATTGTGAAAATAAATTTAAATTGAAGTCATAAAATGACTGAAGAAATAAATATAAATATTTTTCTTCACAATTTAAATTGGTAATACAATTTTTAATATAGAACATTAAAAAAAGTAATTTCTAAAATTATTTTGAGTAACATCTAAACAGCTAGTAGTATGATTAGGCTAAGAATTTAAAGCATGATATTAGTTATTTTATATAAAAGTTAACAGTTTCCTAATGAATATGGCTTGGACAGGTCACTTTAAATTCTGAACTTTATCTGAATCATACTACCAGTGACTGGTTAAAAGTAATTCAAATCGAAATTTTAGAAAGTTTTGTTATTCGTTTTCCTTTCCGACGGTAGTAGTTTAAAAAAAAAAGTTTCAATAAAAATAAAATTTGTTTTTGTTTGAGTTAGTTTCTTAACTTCTAGTGGCCATATTGTTGCAAATATATTATAGCTACAATAGATTAAAATAGTCTCTAATACTATTACGGACTTAATACCATTCTTATTTAATTTTCAATCATAGAATGGTTACATTCTGAGCAAATGTGCAGTATTATTATACACTAGTGTTTAATAACGTAATATGAAATTTATATTACCTTATAACGCATAACCCCAAAGTGNTATATATTTTTAATTCAAATAGTATTAAAGAAAGTATAGTCTGCGACATGTTTGGAATGACTATTCTGCTTGTTCCAAACTTATTACAGAATATACTATTCTGAACGTAGTTAGAATTATGATACTAAAAGTATTTTTTGACAAACTAAATCTATCTTTAATTCATTTATTTCATTATTTATCACAAATTTCCTCCAATAGAAAAGTAAAACTTTTACAATTAAATGACTTCTGTTATAAATTAAAACAAGTCATAAATAATTAAATCAAATTAATCATCTCAATTTTTATAAAATTTTAGATCTCAGTTATTTATGACTTTTAAACATATCCCGATCAGCAACTTGTCTAACTATTTATTTAAATAGTCAAAATATATATTTAAAGCCATAATTTGAAAACACAAAAAAAACCTTACATTTTAAGTATTTAAATTAAAAAAGAACAAGACTACATTAGTTTTTTTATTACGATATAAGTAAGTAATGAAAATTATCTTTGATATCTATAAATTTTTACTAATTGTAATTATTTTTGTTAATGCGCTGTTATATACATATGTATGTATTTTATAATTTCTTACCAAATTCATGGTTTAAAATAAAGCAAAAGCAGATATGAAGTTTAAATTAATGCAAAACACATGTTAAATACATATTTCATTAAATGATAAATGTAAAACCCTACAACACAAAA
This sequence comes from Pogonus chalceus, assembly GCA_002278615.1. NCBI lineage: Eukaryota > Metazoa > Arthropoda > Insecta > Coleoptera > Carabidae > Pogonus > Pogonus chalceus. The sequence continues at coordinate 4,231,859 of CM008233.1, read as the reverse complement.
GTACTTACATTACTTAATTAGAATTATTGCTAGAAAGTTTAACCAGCCCTGAAGCAATTTATTAATTTCTAATATAGATATACATACTTACATACAGTAATTATATATACGCATATCTTAAAATTTCATATATGTACATACATATATTCATATAAAAAAATCATTATTTGCTTTTCAAATGCAAGACCAAACTTGATATTCATATTAATTAAAGCGGAAAAATATGAAATAAAAATAAACATTAACAATGAGAAATAATACAAAATAAAAGAATATGTTTTTAAAACAATGAAATTTACTCCGAATGAATTATTTCTTGATTTTCATTAAAATTTATTCAGTGAAAAAAAACATTGTTATGTTTATTCAATAAAACCTTTACATTTAATATTTAAATTTTCTTCATTTACATAAAGTATCTTTTTTACGATTTGATAAATATTTAATCCTAACGTGCAGAAACATATCGAATGCAACGCATATCCTGCACTGCAACCTCTTGAAACGGCAACTTGAACTTTGGTTGCGAGTCACGGACACTCACTTGTACTAACCATAAATGCACTGACTCCAAATTAGATTTATACACAGCTTCATCTTTATATGTTTTATATAGTGCTGTATAAATCCAGGACAATGAATAAGTACATTGTTCTTTAAAAGATTCATTCGTTGTGCTCTTGTTAGAAAACATCGATGTGCACTTAGGCTTTAAAAACATTAGAGGATTTGTGTTTTAGTCAAACTTCAAATTAATTGAAGTCTTCAGATGTTGATATTTGAATTTAATGAAACTGTTTTCAAATTAAATGATTTCAAGTGAAAGTTTTTTACTTTACCATGTATTTAAGATTTTTGCATACATAAATTTTGAAAACAATTTTTTTTTAGGTTATGTATGCAAGAACTGGTTTTGAATGATATAAACTGGTTTAATTTTCTTAATATTTAAAATCTACAACTACAAACTAAAATGTAACAATATTTTTTGGATATTCTATTGTTTTTTATCAAAATATTGTCAAGCAAATATAAATAATAAACAAATATAATATTTTTGCAAACTTAAGCATCTGTCTTTATTGAAATTATAATATTTTAAAGTAAATTTGATATTTTAGACAATAACGGAAAGTTTATTTCAATTCTTTTTCTACTTGATAAAATTCTACTTTCATTACTTTCTAATTTTTTGATTTAAAAGACCTTTAATCAGTTGAGTCCAGAATTTGAAGAGAAATATTCAAATCAAATTTATAAGCTAACAAATTTAGAGTTTTGTTTCTTTGGTTTTGTTAAATTCATTTAATTTTGTAATTCTCTTTCTGATGTTTAACATCTCTTAATAGATCTTCTGATTTCTTATTTATGTTTCATTTTAACCTACATTTGATTCTTATATTTTAAATATTGCGTATGAGAGAAAATTAATTTCATTTCAGTTTTTAATAAACCATAAACACTCAAGTTTTTGGTATCAATTATGGCTTATAGAATGCTTTAAATATTTTTTAAGAACCGCAAAAGAATATTTTTGTAATATTAAGAAAATTTGACATTTTTCAGTATATTTGAATCACTTTCAGCAATTAAAATTGTATTTCTAGACTATAATAATAGAAATAAGTGTAATAAAAGGAAATAAAATTGGATAATTGTGAAATAAACAACAACTTTTTAAAAAAAGAGTAGTTTTAAAAGGAAACCGACAAAAAATGGTACTGACTGTAATCGTTCGAATGTTGTTCGACATTGTCAAATTGATTCTAACGAAGAAACTTTTGCAATTTATTTATCTACGACATTGCAATACATTAACTCCATTTCTCACTGTTTTTTGTTTTTGTTATTTTTTTTTGTTATCAATTATTTTAATGTATATCAGGTAAATTTAAAGTAAAGTTTTTTGTTTACAATCACACGCATGATGTGACATGAAAAGTTTAAAATTTATGTGAAAAAGTAATATTTTAAAACATTAGAAGCAAAGAAATTTGTTGATCATTTTATAAAGTATAAACTTTTTTGATAAAACTTTTGTATTTCTGGAAGTTATACAGCGAAGATTTAATAAAAATAATAAAAAGATGAAAAGAAATAATTAGTGAAGCTACAGTGAATTTATAAATTGATAATAATTTTTAGCAGATATTTTTCTTTTTATTTTATGTTGTAGGGCTGAATTGCACTCCGCCAGCGATAGACGACTTCCCGCGAGACTTCTTTACGGAACAAGAAAGACAAGACGGTGCCGTTGTTCTTCACGTCATCGCTTCATTGTACCTCTTTATGGCACTTGCCGTTGTATGTGATAAGTTTTTCGTACCCGCTGTAGAAAAAATATGCCACGGTAAGATGATAAACTTTTTCCTCATAGAACACCATTATTTTATAGAAGTTTAATAACTTATCAAATTTTTTATTAAGGACTTTAATATGTAATTTTTTATTTTACACTAAATACAATGAAATAAAATAATTATTTTTAAGATTTGCATTGTTTCAAATGTATTATTATGATTTAAAAGACTTTGAATCAACTGGGTTCAAGTTACATTTATAAGCTAACTGAAAATTTTATGATTAATAGCTTGCTTAATATACTAACATAAGCTCAATCGTACTACCAGTCATTTAGAGGTCATTTAAAACAAGTTTTTGAATTTCGTATCTTTGGTTTTATTAAATTCACTCAATTTTATATATATATATTTTTTTTTTTCGAATGTTAAGCACTTCTCAGTAGGATTTTTGAGATCTTATTTAGTTTTCACTTAAATTTTTATTTCTTTATTTTAGCAAATTATATTTCATATCCATTTTTATTATTTTAAATTTTTCTAATTTCTGAACAGAATAAAAAATTGAATATTTTTTTAAAATAAAATAACAATAGTTTTTATTACAAATTTAATATAAATATTATTTTTTTTTTTAATTAAAAACCGAATATATATTTAGACGTAGTATTTCTTTACTACATTATTTTAAAAAATTTTCATTTGAATAATGTTTGTAATAATCGGTTGGTGGTACTTTCGCACTTAAGTGCAACATTGGAAGAAAATTTTGATTATAATCTATCAATTAAAAACTAATATTAACTGCTAAAGTCTTCAATTTAAATGTTTCTTAAATAAAATATTTAAAATTAATCATAATAGTTATTTTTATGATATATTTTAAATAGGATATTGTAATTTCAGTAATATTTTTCAAAATTATATTCCATTTTAGAATTACTATAAAATATCTATTGATATAGCTGTAGGCTCTCGATAAAACATTATAACAAAATAAAAATAAAACACTCGGTGCAGTTTCATAAAAAATGTTACCAAATAATTTTATTTCATTTTTACTAATAACATGTTTAACAACAAAATACATATTTTGCTTTAATTCGAAAAAGTACAATTTACAATTCAAACTTTTAGTACAAAATAAATAATTTTTTTATTGTTTTTAATTACATTTATATTATTTCTCACAATCGTATAAATTAGTTAGTTTTCAATATAATTTTGTAGATAATTAAAGATAAAATAAATAATACTGTAAGTAGATTATATATTTTAGGTTAGCATATAAATTCGAGATATATTTTGTACTGTTCTTTTCGTATAAAATCCAGCATCAATAAAACAGTTGAATGATGCATTTACGTGAGTGCTTACGTCTTCATGTACGTCCAACTCATGCACAGAATAAAATACAATACAAAGTCTGTTTATCGCGTGCTAGAACACAAGCCGGGTCGGGTCGGGCCGACCGGCCACCACATACGTTACGTACCTACCAGAATTAAACTTAATTGTGTTAAGAGTCGTTTCCGTTCCGCCTGTTATTCGCAGATTATTTCTACAAATATCTCAAACTACACATACATTCAATGACGAATAAATACAAATTGAAAACTTTAACAACTTTATAATAATATATATTTGCTTTTATCACAAAGTGCGTGAGAATTTTCATTTATTTCTGGGTCATATGAGAGGAAATTCTTTCCATAATATCCGGATAAATTACTAAAATATTTTTATATTTTAATTAACGTTCAACCTACAGTTCTTCCTTCAGTGATATTTTCTTGTTTATTTCTTCGTTGTTGTAATAGTTTTTGAAAACAACTTAACTATGAAATATTGCATTTTTTCTAATTCATGTGTTTTGAAACAATTTAAACTATATTTAGCAAAATAAAAATATAAAATATTTTATTGTTACAAATAAACTTTACTTTTCAAAATAATGGAATGGAATAATTTATGGAAAGTTCATCTTTTGTCTAGATATAAAAAAATATTGCACATATAATTTTTTGAGTTTTACTCCAATTGATTTTAAGTTTCTTTTTTTTTTAATTCTCTGGAATATTTATCTTTGAAACAGTTATTAATCTGTTTTGTTGCAAGAAAGATTTTTAACTTCGAATTTTTTAATATAAATATTTTTTTTATTGATTTTCATTATGTTTTCTTTGTTCTAATAATGGTGTTATAAAAAAATGATTTGGAATTAATACAATTGTAATTTTTACACGAATAGTTTACCTGAAATTACATTTATTAATATTATCAAATAATATATCCTTTTTGTAACAATATTAATGAAAAACTTAATATTTTTGAAAAAATTTACGCGAAGTATCGGCTCCATATTATGCGAATGAAAATTGAGTATAAATGCTTTAGAAAAATATTGAAAATAAAAATTAGTATAAGTTATAGAAATATACAGATAATCATTTTCAGCCTGTTAAGTTGAAAGAATTTTGTATTAAAACCGGTGTTGTAGAAAAACTGTTACCATCTACCTTCCGCGTTATATAGAAACCCCGAATTTATAAGAAAGTTCACTTTACATTATAACTATTAAAACTCTAGCAAAATATAGTCGTCGCCACGAAACAGCGTAATTATAATCAGATATTTTACTTCGACATATGTTACTATTCTTAACGCTTAGTTAACATACTTCTCAATAAAGTGAAATACGTCTCAACTTTATTCGAAAAAATATTTATACAATATATATAAGACTAACAGAATTGGTTCGAAATCGTTGTTTGTATTATTATAATTCATTACTTTATAAAAATATCTTTATTTTATTTAATTAAAGAAAAATAAAAAAAAATTGAACAATTTTATTTTATAACGACATTTCAAAATAAATATTCAATCTTTTAAATAAAATTTTTTCTATAGCAAAACATTCATGTAACTATGTTGTTATTTACTGACATTTCTATAGAAATGATATATTTAGCATATTATCCATCTTAATACATTTTTTTCAATAAAAAATTTAATGCTAACATAGAGTTAAAAGCGAGCTTTCACAGATAAAAGATATTGAGTTGAACAGATATGTAAATCCTATGTGAAATATTTCATTCAAATGCATTTATATTCATCAATTTCTTTGTGAAAAAAATTTCATGCAAATATTTTATATTACAATATCACTTGACTTGATTTTCAATATAGTTTCAAATAAATTTTTATATAATTATTTAAGACTTATAGATTTTTTGTTGACAGTAAGATAATATCTTATAAGTAAGTTAAATATTTTAAATACATATGTTAAAAGGTAATGACCCATAATCTTCATTTTTTTATTATTATTTAGTATCAAATATTGACATATATTCCATAAAATACCATTTATAACTCGTTTATAATAAATAAAAAGATGTTATAAAATGATATAATGTTGTTTGTATCGAAAACATAACAAATAAAATGATATATAAGTATTATCATCCTTCATCTAGGAGATGAATAACAATTTACTAGTAAATGCCACACGTGCAGTAGTAGTTTTGCGCACCATTAAAATCGCATTTCGAATCAGTTTAATTCGTTTAAATTTAAGTTTAATTATCGCACATGTTATCTCAATTTGGTAAATTAAATTGAAATCACACAAAAAATATTATCTAATAAAATAATTGTTTTTGTTTGGCTTATCACAAAAACGTGCTTAATTTTATGATTTCGTGGAATTACGCGTTTTTTTATTTATTTTTCCAATTGTATATTATAAAAATATTATATTTTTTGAATTTGGTTAAAGTTTTTGTACAAATACTGATAATGATACATGTATGTAGTTCGATTATAGCTAATGGCACAAATTAAGTCAAGATTTTTTTACAATTTTTCCTTAGTACAGAAAATTCATTTAGATATAAGAATTTTGTTTTTCTACAGTCGCTACACAAACGTATTTGCGCTCTTTTTTGTAAACGCAAAATGTTACTTTGCTGCTCTAGAGCGACAAAGTAGAAAATAACGCTCGCTGTCGTCATATATTACCTTCACTCTGACATATGATTGCTCTGTCGGTATACTACATAACCAAACAAAATGCCCTGCTATGTAAAATTTATTATTTTTTGTTATGGTGGATGACTCATTGTGGCGACTATAGAAAAAATCTTGTGTGTGTTTCGAGCCCAAATGGACATTGTCGATTTCGATAGAATGCCGCGCTCCTAAGTCGCGCGGCAACAACCTCTCAAGCGACAATGTCACACTTTGCGCTCTCAATACACAAATAGCTATTTTCTAATAGTATTACGACAGTCATACTATTCTTGTATAATTTTCAATCATAGAATGGTTACATTCCGCGTAACTGTGCAGTATTATTATGCACTAGTGGTAATGAGGTAATTTATATTACCTTATAACGCGTAACCCCGAAATGTCAAAAACTCGTACCTGTTTTTAATGATTAAAGTACTAATCTGTCAGTATTAACAGTATAGTCAGCAACTTGTTTGGACTAACTATTCTGCTTTCATTTTCATGGAACCATAACACTCGAACTGAACTGTCTCTTTTCGAACTTATTGCAGAATAAACTATTTTATTTTTAAAAGAAAAACATGAATCCAAACCTATGTAATTATAAAGTTACGTTTGCTTTTCAAAAATAATATTTAACTAAGGCCCATCAAAATTGCATAAACCTTTACCTTTGTTTATTGTTTTTTAAATTTATTTTAATATTTTATAAATAACGTAATTTTTTTTAAGCAATAAAAATAATATTTCAATTATAAATAACTCTACAATATTATAAGTCTAATTCTTTCTGCTCTGTAAAAAAATTGCTACATTTAATAAAATAAATAAATCGTTAGAAATATTTTTGTTACATGTATTGGGAAACCCTAAATCAGTGGCTTTTAACCTTTTCAAAACCACAGAACACTCTCATATTTCATTTTGAAGATTTTACCATCAAGTCCAATATGTAGTTAAGCTATTTCATGTTTTGCACGGTTTTTGTCGCAAAATTTTCAGTGTTTTTTTTAAAGATACTCAACAAAAATACAAAATTCCTCAAAAGCTAAGTTAGAAAATTTTGATTTTAGAATACGATCTGTTGGCTCACTGTGACAAAAATTCGTAATTTGACGTATTTGCTATAGCAAATTAATTTCAACTCAATCAAAATTATCTGAATTTAAAAAAACAGTGATTTTTTTTTTCCTAATAAAAAATTTCTATAATAACAAATTAATCTTCAAGATATAATTTCTGGTATTTTTTTCTAATATGTAATTAGATTTTTTTCAACGAAATAAAATATTTTAATGTTTTCTGTTCATATTTGTATTGGACTATTTAAATAATAAAAATTGTCTTCAATTTTGCAAAAAATATTTATGGTTGTGTCTTAATTTTTATAAAATATTTACAATTTGTTTTAAATTTTACATCTCGATACAATATTTTCTCTGTGTTTAATCATTTGAGTATATATAATATATAAGAATTTTACAAAGCTTGCAAAACAATTTATAAAGATATATTTTAAAGATGTTCTCTGTATATAATTTATTATTCTTATAACTTGTTCCAGGGAACACCGGTTAGAAACTACTTTCCTAGATTAACATTATAGTTTTATAAATAAAAATATCTATTTTATGCATCAGATGCAAAATTTTGCCTTTGAAGACAATAAACAATACAGAATACACAATATTATAGCTCTTAATAAATATGAAAATTTGATATAATCGTCGCCACGAAACAATGTATTTTACTTCGACATATGTTGACATACTTCTCAATAATCTGAAGTACGTCGCAACTTGATTCGAAAAATTATTTAAGCAGTGTACGCAGATTTTGTTAACATTGGTTACTTCTTTACAAAGCTTTCATGGATATAGCAACAACGGCTTTTTCGGAACATATAAAATGTTTCAGATTGCGGGGCGGTACCTATGTAAACGTACAATTATTACACAATTACACTATTTTATGGCGACGACTATATTCTTAAGTATATTTGATAGCAATTTTGAATAATTCTTTAATTAATTCAAACCTTCTCAATATTATTTTGTGTAAATAAAAATTATTAAATTTAGAAACAAAATATTTATTATAGAAATGAGAATTCATTATGATTTTCAAATTTGTCATATAGTATTTGTTTATTATACTGTTTAGTGAAATAAGAATGTAGTTTGTGTTTAAAATTCAGTTTCAAAGTAAAAATTGTGATCTTAAAATATTAATTGATGTAAAATTTGGTGGTATTATTAAAGTGTTATAAATTTCAGCGTTAAATATGTCAAACGACGTGGCAGGCGCAACATTTATGGCCGCCGCGACATCAGCGCCCGAACTCTTCGTAAACGTGATCGGAACGTTTATCACGGAGGGTGACATCGGCGTTGGTACCATCGTAGGCAGCGCTGTTTTCAATATTCTAGCGGTTGCCGCATGTTGCGGCATTGGCGCCGGAATGGTAATGTATACTGCTTCTGCTACTTTACCTTACTTTACTTTACTTTCTTACACAATGTGTTATTTTAATAACATCTAAGTATTTTTATCATTTTTTCTTCTATAATACTTACTTCCGCACAATGCTTAATTTTCAATATACCACAAATAAGTTGTTTTAATTATTAATTTTGTGGAATTTCCGTCACAGAGGAACAAGATAAAATGTTCGATTAAGATCGAAATACGTCTCACATAATTAACTACGAATTAGTAGAGATAATTTTTTATTTTAAATTTGATACAAGTTCAAGGGCAATTTTTTTATTTAAAACTTTTTGACTTTGACGACTAATAATTAGATTTACAGATAACAATTAGATTGTTTATAACTACTACTCTTATTTTTATGGATATTTCGGTCTAAAGCCCTCGATATTATTTGGAAAAACTTATTGTATTACCACTATCAACTATTTTTAAATGAAAAATACTTCTATCTAGAAAATTATATGTTAGTTATTGACTTTTTAAGGGAGAAATTACATTAGAACGCTGAATTTTAGTCGAATTTTATAAAAAAAAATATCTTTTTTTGACTATAACTAACAATCATTATTTGTCCGTAAGTAAAAAAAAAAATGAAAAGAAAGAAAACCGGAAGTTCAAAATTGAGACGCTCAAAATTTATTCTTTCAATTTTGACATATTTTCTCAGTGATTTTTGCTTTTTTCATTTTTTAGCTCAAAAATAAATTAAAGTGATTTTTTAAAAGAGAAAAAATTAGCGCAATCAGTCAAAAAGTTTTTGAGTTATCGCACACGCCAATTAGAAAAACATAGTTTTGAGAAAAACGCGTTTAAAGTTTAGGTAGCGCTTAAACGCCAAGCATAAGAGTGTCAAGTTTATAGACTATAAAATCAGAAGTACTTTGAATTTTGTTTCAAAATTTTGAACATATTCTTAACATGTTAAACTAACATTCTATGAAAGAAATTTTTTTTATAGTTTAAAGGTATTTTCCCCCAGTCAATTAAAAGCATTTTAATCGAAATTTTAAAACGGGTCTAAACCAATCCTAAATCGATTTTTCGAAACCAAGAGAGACGTTATATATCTTTAGCACTAGTAAAGACCTTTTTAATTTATTTAAATTATAATTTAAAGAAAAACATTGAAATTTCTATTAGTTCTGATATTTGTTTTAATATAAAAATCAATAACTGTTTAAAATGTTCCCAAAAATGGTAACAGGACTTTTTTTTTTTGTTCATTTTCATATAAAACTCATGCTGACCTCAATTTTGTGTAAATTCATCTTACATTTGGATATGGTAAACCATCATCACGGCTAATAAAAAATCATAAATCATGGATATGGGGCATATTGGTTAAATCGAAACTACAACAGTGCGGTGTACAGGTGGTGCCCCTAGACTGGTGGCCCCTAACACGTGATTGCCTAGCATATGGAATCACTGTATCCATCTTGATTTGCATCATCCACGATGAAAGAGTTGAATGGTATGAAGCATTGACGTTGGTATTATTATACATCGTCTACATTGCTGTAATGTATTATGATAAATCTATTCAGCGTTGCGCTAGGGGTAAGTACTATTTTATTTACTTCTTTACATGTCTAGAATATTATAAATTGTTATGTTACCCACAATATATGTTAAAACTCATCTTCTTATCTGAATTTCAAAAGATAGAAAAAAAAAACTATTCACCTACTTTTTAAGAAACTTCTCAGTATAATATAACATAAACAAGTTATTATCATTCTTGTAGTTTTAAACAATGATATCACATTTACGGACAAAATTAAACTTGTCATACATATTTTTACCCCTAATAATAAATTTTAGATGAATTTGATTTTCGCAAAATATTTTAATTAATTCACATAAAATATTTTTTTTTTGTTGATAAATAACAAAAAATTTCTTTATATTTTTATATTATTAAATTTTACTTTTATGCTTTCCCAAAAGTTAGAATTTAAGAATAAATTATTAATTTTGCTATAAAATTATAAATATGTATATATAATGGTTTTGGGTTCTATTATGTAGATTTTAATTTAAAAACGTAGGGATACGTTAAAATTTATAATGTATTGTTACTTTTTTGCAAACTTTGGTATAAGGAACAATTTTTCACTCTTAGATTAGGTATGTAGTTATTAGATATTATTTAGTATAGTAGATGATAGTTTATTTGCTTTTTTGGACACGTATTTTTGTAGACTTGCAACATATTTTCTGTTATGGTATTAGATTATTTATTTCAATTTTATGAAATGCACCAGGAAAACATTAAAATAGGTAATATTTAAATTTATTTATTGAAAAACTTTGGCGGTAGGTGGATTGAAACACGCACGCAAAAAATCTAGTTCTAGAAGATCGCACAATAGCACATGTTCTCGTTCTCTAGGTGAGTTGTACTTGCGCCAACAAGCTAGATAAACATTATTTCTCATTAGTCCAAATCGTTTCAATAGCTTTCCGTATTTTCTCTAATATCCTTTCCTATTTTCCGCTGTCACAAATGCATGAGTGCAATTAGAATCTATTTGGTTTTGGTAATGCATGTAAAACTGGGTAAAATGGTAATGGAATTAAAAATTCACCAATCAAAAAATAATAAAAAGTAATATGTTCCTTGCTTGTCCTTTATGGATATATTTGTTGCCAGAGGCGGCTGAGGCGCGGCTACCCTTACAAGGTGAGAAGAATACATCACAAGTTACACCAATATCCGACACAGCGGATAATCAAAATCAACAACAAAATGTGAATAACGACACGCAGCAACAGGTTAAAGAACCACAGAATGAACATCAAAGTGTACCAGTTACTTTAATCATACAAAAAGAACCACAATTAAACGGATCTGTTAAAGTTCCCGTTATGGAAATGGAAAATTCAACAGCGGAAGATACTAAAGTTGAAGAAAATCAAGAACACTCTTTATGGAAATGGCCGAAAGGACGAGGCTGGTTTACACAGGTTTGAAACAAGCGTTAAATATACTTTTTGAATAAATAAATAAATTTTGAATGTCTTCCACAGGTGACTTGGATTTTAACATGGCCTATACATTTAGTCTTCCTGTTTACAATCCCGGATTGCGAAAAACCACGTTTTAAACAATGGTTCCCGTTAACATTTATAATGTGTATAATCTGGATTGGTTCCTTATCATATGTCGTAGCATGGATGATTACAATTATTGGCGATACGTTGAAAATTCCAGATTCTGTTATGGGAATAACATTTTTAGCTGCTGGAACCAGTGTTCCAGAAGCTGTATCAAGTGTAATTGTTGCTAAACAAGGACATGGTTCCATGGGAATCAGCAATTCAATTGGTTCCAATACTTTTGATATATTGTTATGCCTGGGTTTACCTTGGTTCATAAAAGCTGCGTTCTTGCCTGCTACTCCTGGTCATTATTGGGTAAGTTAAATATTTCTCTTTCAATTTTAATTTGTGTATTAAGGCCTCAAAAGTTATTTTATTTTAATTTTAACTTTAATTTTTTTTCTTTGTAACCATTTTAAGAATAATAAATAGAATGAAAAATAACGCTTATGTAAAATTAAAAGATTGCTACAACAATGTTTAATTTTTTGTTTTCGTTTATAATAATAGGTGGGAATAAATTCAGCTGGATTGGAGTACAGTGCGATCTCTTTGTTATCAACTTTATTGATGCTTTATTTGGCATTTTCTTTAAATAAATTCCGTCTTGATAAAAGGGTAGGAAGAGCATGTTTGATTATGTATGCCATGTTCCTTATTCTGGCTAGCCTTATTGAACTCAACGCATTCTTCAGAGTCAACTTGCCAACTTGTGGGCGGTAAGAATATAATTCTATTTCTTTTTAATAAAATTATTAGTTTCGAAATTAGTTTCATTCTGAATGAAACTTTAGATTATATAAATAACGATATAACAATGTATTTCGAAAACAGTATATATTCTGCCATCTCTGGACGACTAGTAAATTTACTTTTTTCAAATAAAGAGATTTCTTTGGAGTTTATCATTGATTGGAAATGAATTAAAATGAAATTGTTTAATTTCAGAACGTGAGATTATACAAATAAATGATTAGATTTCAATGCAATCACACGTGTACCTCTTGTCCGAGGCGAAAATAAATCATTTTTCTCGCATCATATCGTCAAACATCAGCTAATAAAAAAGCGCAACGATGGATTGCAACAGCTAAGTATTGTTGATTAGTAATTCAGGTCAAATTGTTAACTATTAATCATTATAAGGACTAAATATTTTATATATAAATTCTGTCTCGTTTAACGGGGTAAACAATACTTTAAGTATCTATTTTATTATACAATTTTATTCTTATTAATCCGAGTGATTCACCACAAATCTCTCCCTTATATATTTATATATTTTTAGAAGAATATGCGTAACATGAGCTTGGTAGTGAATCACACGTTTTCAACATTTTAAATGTAATTTAATTAGTATTTAGAGTACAATATGATAAATTTTAACCGCACCTAAAAGTATTTTAGTAAAAGACAAAAAATATTTTTCTATAAACTTAAAAAGAATGTAGTTCAAAATAACAAATAACAAATTGATTTTTACAATAAAAATAAAACAAAAATTCAAATCGTATTCGCATACATACACAATTATTATATACATACATAATATTATGTAAACAAGTGTACACAAACCATTTAAATAGGTAAATAGCCTGTACATAGATCAAGTATGGATGATGATAATTAGTTTATTGTATTAATTAATTAATATGTCAGTCACTTGCAGGCAGAATGTTTGATTATATATTCTGTCTGATACTCATTTAATTTTAGTTTTGTAAAATTTTGATATGCGTGTCGTGCGTATGTATTAATTGAAAGTTATAATAATAAACGTTCATAAATAGCGTAACTAATTCATGACTTTTTATTTTATTTTATCCAACATTTCATTTACTCATTTTTATTTACATTTTACTAATTACCTATATTTTTAACCAGCATCTTATCTTTTTTATAATACAACATTTTGCTATTATTTTGGATCGAAGTGGATTAACCATTCAACATATTGCAGACTGTTAAAAATAGCTACTATATGTCGCTACTTTAAGGTTATGTAATATAAACATCATCTTATTAAACACTAGTGCATAATAATACTGCACAGCTGCGCAGAATGTGATAGTATTGGAGAAATACATTTTCTCACGACCGACTGTAAATTCGACTGCAGTGCCCAGTTTTTAATATATAATATGCCTCTTTATTCCCTAAAGAAATTTTTTTATTTATTTATTTTTTTTTGTTATAACAAAATATTTAAATCTTGCATATTGAAACATTTAAAATTATTGGTAAACGCAAGGTGTCAACCATTGTGCTTTGTAATTATAAATAATATAAATTTATTATTCAAAAAAGTTCGTCAAAATGATTAGAAGAAAATAAAAATTTTTGGTATCCCAATGGACTTGCTTCACTTTTAACATTAATTAATTTTTTAACATTTATTTAATCGAAAATAAGAGTAAAACATAAAATATGTTTGCAAAAAATATAAGGTAAAAGATAATTAATTTTTAGTTGTTACACTGGTATTTTTATTTTAAATTTTACTTCCGATTTTGTATTTTAAAGTTTTCGTAATTTATGGGGGGATGTAATTGCATATTTATGGTACGTTTATATAACTACTGCAAAAAATTAAAGGAGCAAAATAAAATTGTGAATTTTTTAGTGAATTTTGAAGGGCTATATTTCTGTGAAAAATGGTCGTATTCAGATCGTAAAAAAAAAGCATCTTGAAGCTCAAAGATTCTAATTTTTAGATATTTTGGCCAAAAATTTTTAAGAGTGACATTTATCGAGTAATTTGAAAAATAGCGCAAAAAAGAAATGTGAATTTTATGCG